>JANHAO010010095.1:0-17910 GCA_026873985.1 Saraca asoca
GCAACAGTTAGCTGGGGGAAGAAAGCTAATATAAGCAGCTGGTTAGTATTGTCATGGCCAATACTCTATATCAGTATGGGAAGCATGGAATACTTAAAGGATTTCTGATGAAATACTAGATCTAGTATTCAATTCTGAACTAAATATAAGCTTTGCTGTACACAGTTGCAGATTTAAGAGCACGGAATACTTAAAGGATTTCTGATGAAATACTAGATGTAGAAGTATTCAATTTTGAATTAAATATAAGCTTTGCTGTACACACTTGCAGATTTAAGTCTCTGTAATGATGTCCTTGATGGGATTTATAGGTGTTTTCTGTTAGTTTTGGTATTTACTCTAAATGAACAGATGGATCTTAAATGAGGATTAAGCTATTGGTGATTATATATTGGTAAACTGGGGTTGGTTATAGAATTTCCAATTATTTTTTTTCTTAATTTGGTGATATTTTTGATAATAGTGAGCAGCACAAGTTTAGTGGAGATGTTCTCGTTTGTGCGGGTTTGATATGTTTTGTTTGAGCGTACTGCCAAAAGTTCTAATTAAAAGAAAAAAAATGTTCTTTCCAGGGATAGACTCGTCTTTATGGCATCCCTGTGGGTCAAAGCAAATGTTATTGAAGGCTGTCCTTTTATCAGATTTATAGAAGGGATTGGAAAATATTTACTTTAATTATTGCACTATTTGTTTTATTTATTATAATTATTTAATAAAATATTTTATCTTTAAATAAAAAATTATAAGAGCTCAAATTAATTAAAAAATTTAAAATTATAATTACCTAAAAATATATTTTTGTCTAAAAATATATTTTTGTCTAAAAAATAGAATTTATATCAAGTATCATACAATATGTCCTTTTCTGTCATTTTCATTTATCAGCTAGCTTAACAGCTAATTTTATCAAATACTTCTACTTCAATAAATTAACTTAACAGCTTTCAGCTAGCTTATCAGCTATTTTTGTCAAACATAGCTTTATTATTTATACCTGTACCGAAAGATGAAAAAATTATTTTGAACAAAAAAAAAGTAAAGACAAAGAATGTTGCTTGTTAGTGCTAAAAATATAACTTGTTTCCATAAGTTTTACATTCTGAAGTGAGCCATGGAAGTTAACTGACTTAAAACCTGAATCTTCTATAATTGTTCCATTGTTGACATTGGATCTAAAGTCTGAACATTTACACTTCTAAAGGTGAAAATTCTCTCCTCTATATAGTCATATGCTTGTTAATGTGGAAGCAGATGCTAACCCAATGTTTTGCTCCCTTTTGGTTCAAATAGATATTCATACTTCATAAAGACGAATATTGTGCTCACTATAAAAAGAAACTATGGTGCAAAGAAAGTTGAATCTAAATTACGATTAGTTCCCTTCAATTCGACATGTAGAGGGCTTTCCTGTTATGGAATAAGCTTTTCTCTATGTTTAGGGTTCCTGTTATGGGATAAGCTTTCCTGCAAGACTTGCTTGTTTATGGTGTGTATATTTGGAACAAATGCTAGAATCTTTAAATAGCAATATCAGCCTATGTTCTTGTTGTGGGGCAAGATGAGGATTGTTACCTTGCTTTGGCTTAATGGTCACGTTTTATATATATATATATATATATATATGTATATGTATATATATGTATATATATAATTTTTTTTTTCAAATGTCAAGTTTGATTTGCAAAGGGATTGGGAAGGTTTGCTGGCTCTCTTGATGTTATTTTCCTGTAGTTTATAGCACTAAGTTTTTTCTTGGTTTTGAGGATCGGTTATACTCTTCTCATGTATTCTTCTTCCTTCTTTTAATAGTATTTTCTTTTTCTACCAAAAAATAAAAAAATACAAACAAAAAGGCTCCATATTATAAAATGCTAAATCTTAAGTATAAAGCTTTGCCCTTCTATTTAATTACTAACCAATTGTGGTCCTATAAAATTCTATTTCTAGTAGCTCTATGAAAATATAACTACTTAAATTTGGCACCTCTGTATTCCGGTTTGACTTTCTATTCAGCCAATTCCTTATAGTGTATACTGACCCAATGTTCTGCCCTCTTTTGGTTCAATTAATTATATAGACGGACTAAAGATGAATCATGTGCCTAATGTAGAAAGAAACTAACGGGTTCAATTCATTATATAAACGTACTAAAGATGAGTCATGTGCCCAATGTAGAAAGAAACTAAGTTACGAAGTCAAATCTAAATTGATTGATTCCCAGTTGATTCAGAATGTATCTTTTACAAACAAAAAGGATACATATCATAAATGCTAAACATCAAGTATAAATCTATGTCTTTATATTAAAATACTAACAAGGGAACTGCTTTGAATTTTTTCTCTCATCTGTCTGTGAATTGTGATCCCTTCGTGTTAACATTGTCCCCATGTTTTGCAATGACACTTTAGAGTTTGTCAGTTTTTTTGTATTGGGATTTTGATTAATATTAAAATAGCAGATGCAGATATGCATTATTATTCAGTGTTCTTAACAGTAACAGCTGTCATATCAGCTTCATGGTTTGGTTTTTTTTTTTTTGTGTGTATTTATTGATTTGTTGAGTTCTTATTAATATCAATCAGATTATTTCTATGCTGGTGGATGAAAATTCTCAAGATGAAAGTGAAGAGATAAAAGCATTGCCAACAGTTGTTTTAGGAGAGGAAGGCTTGCCTCGCATTTATGAAGATGCAGAAATTTCCAAGGACCAGCTTCCCAGACAGCAAGGTAATAAGTGAATCAGTTTCTTTCTTCTCCATTTGTTCTGAAAACAATCCTTGACCATTGGTTTTCTTTTATTCTTGGAACTTTTGTAGGCATTGTCAAGAGAGCTGTTGCTCTTGGGCGTTACCTTCTAAACCCATTGGCAATGGTTGCAACACTATGTGGTTCCAATAAGGAGATTTTGTCGTGGAAGCTGACACCATTGGAGCAATTTCTGACAAGTGATGAGAAATTTGAGATAATTGAATGGGTCATGGTGGATATTACCAACCAGATTGGTATAGACATAAATTTAGCCATCAGGCATGACTGGCTTTTTGCTCCTTTGCTGTTTGTTTCTGGCCTTGGATCCAGGAAAGCTGGTATATTGCGACGTGAATTACTTGGTGGTACAGCTGTAAGAAATCGAAGGGACTTAACTAAATGTGGACTGAACAGAAAGAAGGTTTTCTGCAATGCAGTAGGTTTTCTGCTGGTTTCTTGTGATGACCCAATTTGTACTGATACTGTTGCTAATGTTCTGGATCGTACAAGAATTCATCCGGAGTCATATTATCTTGCTGAGGAATTAGCTAGGGCTGTTCATAAACATCACTTTCAGGAAAATCTTGCTGACACCCAAGTGAATGCAATTGAATTTATTCTTGATGATCCAAAAGTGCTTGAAGGTTTTGATTTAAACAATTATGCAGATAGGCTAGAATCAGAAAAAGGAGAACATAAGAGAGAGACCCTTTATGATATAAAGATGGAACTTCTTGATGGATTTAGAGACCCAAGGCGGCCCTACGATGAACCAACTCAAGATGAGGAGTTCTTTATGATAGCTGGAGAAACTGGGGATCTAGCTGTTGAAGGAAAAAGAGTTCAGGCAACAGTTTGCCGTGTGCAGTCCAAACTGGCATTCTGTTCGCTTGACTCTGGATTGACCAGACTCACTGGAGTACTTTTCAAGGAAGACTTTTCAGATGAAAATGAGGATATACCATTAACAGTGAATCTGCATGAAGGTGTTGTCCTTGCATGCAAGATCAAGCTAGTTGATAAAACCAGATACCGGGTGGTTCTTACTTGTAAGGCTAGTGAATTGAAGAGCGAGGGGGACCAAAGTTTCCATGACAAGGATCCCTATTTTTGTGAAGGGAAGATCACATTACCTAGCCAGCCAGAGGAAAGTGATAAGGGGAAGCTTGCCAATAAGCCTTTCCAGCATAGGATGATTTTTCATCCCCAATTTCAAAATATAACTGCAGATCAAGCAAAAGAGGTGCATTATCTGCAGCTTGGTATCCAAGTTCATTTGATTTAGACATTGTGGAAAGTATTAAGATTAATGACAGGTGTATTTTTTTTTTCTTTTCTTTATTGTATAGTTCCTTGCAGATAAGGCTATTGGCGAATATATTTTCCATCCGAGTTCAAGGGGTCCCTGTTATTTGACCTTAACTATTAAAATATTTGATGGACTTTATGTACACAAGGACATTGTTGAAGGTGGAAAGGATCAAGACAAACAAGGTTTGCTTGGACTTGGAAAGATATTAAAAATAGGAGAGGAATTATTTGAGAACATAGACAAGGTCAGTGCCCCTATATCTGTTTCCTTGAAAAGCTTCCATTCTTCTGTGTTTGTCTTCTATCAATAACGAATCACTTCTTTCCATGGGTTTGGTCACATCCTCATATATGACAGATTAGTAATTTCTGCTCTTCATAAGTCTCTGTTTGTATACTTTAACCGTTAAATATTGATACCAAGATCATCTATCTGGTTTATAAGTTTGCACAGTATAATGTTGATAAATCAGGGCTTCAGTGGGGAAAGGTATTAGAGAAGATAGGCTATAGAAAGATCGGGAAATCACAAAATACTTGTTGAAATGACAAGAAAGCTCAGTTCAAATTGCTTAACCCTAATCACGTGCTTGGCACACAGACTGTAAAACCCATACTTGGGTGCACTACAAGTGAAAACAATTTTGACCTTATTACTCTTAACAATAATGATGTGGAATGATTCTATCTCATTTTTCTCTCCATGTTAACGGACCATCTGAAAGAATTGTTGAGATTTTAGAAATTAGAGTGAGTGGGAGGAAAGGCTAATACTAGAGAGAGGTTGGAGAAAACACTTAAATATAATTGAATGATAGACGGCTCAATACATAATGCTTAACCCAAATTCTGTTTATATAGAAATACATAGCTGCTTGTACACTTTACTTTGGGCACACTACAAGTAAACACATAATATTTTCTCAATTTCTAAATATTACTCCTAACACTCGTCAATGTCTTGAATTGGAATATATTTTAGTTTGGGATTCAATAGATAATATTTAATAATAATAACCATGGCCTCCAAGCCTCATCTCATTAGATGGAGCTATATGTATCATTTGATCCCGTTGTGCTTCACCAAAGACCATATAATTTAATAGTGAGAAACAATTACTGGTATGTTCAAGACATGGGTGTAGTGCAGTACAGATATTTGAAATCAGAATATGTAAACCAGGTTTGTCTTGTAGGTTTGTGGACAATGCTCTGAACAAATTCAAATTGCACTAGTTTACAGTTTCTTCTTATATGTCAATACTTTAAGCATTTGACTGCTCTAGTTAATGATTTCCCCTTCTATATATGTATATATAGGTTGTGGAAAAATTTGTCAATCCATTGGTAATTCATCTGAAAGCTATGCTTAACTTCCGAAAATTTAAGAAGGGGTCAAAAGCTGAGGTTGATGAACAATTGAAAGTTGAGAAGGAAGAATATCCAAAAAGGATAGCTTATGGCTTTGGCATTTCCTATGAGCATCCGGGTACTTTCATCTTGTCTTACATTAGAAGTACAAATCCACATCATGAGTTTATTGGTATTCTTCCTAGAGGATTCAAGTTCAGAAAACAAATATTCGAAAACATCGAGCAGCTAGTTGCATATTTTCAGAAGCACATCTATAATGTTGTTATACCAGCAAAAAATGCTGACCAGCACAAGCAATTTACAGGTATGACTAGGGAGTTTTCATATTTCTTTGATTTAATATCTACTTGTGCAATGTGACTAACTACAACTGCTCACTTGTTTGAGGTGTGATGTCATGAGAAATTGTGAAAATTGATGATAAATGATATCATGATTTATTGTAGCTATGACTTTGACTTCCAAGTGTAATAAAATTTACCACCCTTAAGTCTCTTTGATAAACCTGTCTACTTTATCTTTTTAGTCACAGTCTGTAACCACCTAAAGAATGTTACAAGAGTCCTAATTGAAAGAATTCCATCAATTGACTCGCAAAACTTGTAGTTTTTAATTTTCTTTAATGACACTTTGAACTGCACAGTAAACTAATTATTATCTTGATGTCTTCTCACTACTAAATCTTTGATGAAGCTGTCACAACTTTCTTTGAAACCTGTGCAGAGATTTCTTGTTTCCCTTTCAATACTTATATTGGTTGAACATAATATCCATTAGTGTATTAAGGGTTGGCATCCATCAAAATTGAATTACAAACTAGACAGTGAAAGTAACGCTAACTGTAAAATTTGGTAGCTACATAAGGTTGAGTGCAGCCGCTATCTGTAAGCTGGCTACGTATTTCATGGTAATACTATAGGTGTTATTTTTATACTATGATTTAGACATAATATAGCTGAAATGTCAAAACTGTTGGCCAATCGTTAATTTTGTTGCATTCAAGAGAAGGTAGGATTCAAATTGCTGAAATTGTCTTTTATTTTTTATTCTATTTTTATGTTGCTGAAAATAGAAGGTGAGAGTAATGTGATTCTTGTTAAGAATTTCAACTTAAACTACAACAGATCATATGCTAGTCTTGTTTTATTTCAGGAACATAAAACATATTTCATCCTCAGAAGATTGTTGCATTGTGATAAAATCTTAAACATGATCACTTATACATGTAGATATGTCTTGACTGTCTGTTGACCTAAAATAACAATTGTAGAAAGAAAATTAATTAAAGTGTTACACTTCCTAGTTTATAATCCTTGAATGCATGCTCATTTTTAATCTTATGGTTGTCAAATAGATGTTTTGAGCAGCAGCAGAATAATTTACAAATTACTAGTGTCTGCATTGTGTAGAGAACTCTTTTCTTTATTGTCTTTTAATGCTAGAAATTTCTGTGACATTGAGATTTTATCATATTTTCCATGTTCACATCATAATCATCTGAACAATCTGGCTGAACGGATGATGAGCCTGATTATATGGTTAAAAAGCCACTGAGGCTTTAACGCCTTATTTTCATACTTAAGATTTTCTCATTAATTCTATTTCTTGTAGGCCACAATATTCGTGGAGATGATTGCGGCCGCGGTGGCCGCGGCCGTGGTCGCGGACGTGGCCGTGGCCGTGGTCGCGGACGTGGCCGTATATCTGGTACTCGTGATGATTGTGTGGATGATAGCAGCTATCAAAATAATGACGGTGGTGATTTTACTAGTTCAAAGTGGAGCGCTGGTTCCAAGAATTGGAATTCAGGTGACAATGGAGGTAGCAGTTATCATGGTGCTCAGGATTCACCTAAGCAATGGGGAACTGGCAATAATGACCCTGGTGACAAGGACAAGGAAGCAGACAAGGATCATGGTTGGGAAAAGGGGCAAGGACAGGGGAGTGGAAGTGGTTGGAGCCAAGGTGGTTGGTCTAATGCTAACTCTTCTAACTGGGGAGGTAATGGTGGCAAAAGTTGGGTTGAAGGTGGATCCACTAATTTTACCCATGAAAGTGGTATGGATGCTGCTGAGCAAGGAGGGGGAAGGGGAAGAGGAAGGGGAAGGGGAAGGGGAAGAGGACGTAGCGAAGGTAACTACCAAGGATGTGATGAGAACAGCTATGGTGGTGGATGGGGCAATACTAGAAATGATGACACTAGTGGTGATGGTGGTGGTTGGGCTAATGCTGGTTCTTCTTATTGGGGAGGTAATAGCAGCAAGAGTTGGGGTCTGGGTGGCCCTGATGAAGGCAATGACAGGGGGGATGATTCTGGTTGGGGACAAGGAGGTCGGGGAAGAGGACGGGGAAGAGGAAGGAGAAGTGGTTGGAGCCGAGATGGTGAGCAAGGATGCGGAGATGAGAACAGCTGTGGTGGTGGATGGGGCAATACTAGAAATGATGACACTGGTGGTGATGGTCGTGGTTGGGCCAAGGCTAGTTCTTCTAATTGGGGAGGTAATAGAAGCAAGAGTTGGAGTCAGGATAGTCCTGATGAAGGGAATGATGGAGGAACAAATAGTTTTAGCTTTAAGAATAGTCATGAAAATGGGATGCAAGGTTGTGGCAGTAATCAGGATGATTCTGGTTGGGGACAGGGAGGAGGAAGAGGAAGGGGAAGGGGAAGGGAAAGGGAAAGGGAAAGGGGCTGGAGCCAGGATGGGGGCCAAGGCCGGGCACGTGGACATGATGAGAACAGCTGTGGTGGTGGATGGGGCAATACTAGGAATGATGACACTGGTGGTGATGGTGGTGGTTGGGCTAAGGCTAATTCTTCTAATTGGGGAGGTAATAGAAGCAAGAGTAGGGATCAGAATGGCCCTGATGAAGGCAAGGACAGTGGAACCAATAATTTTAGCTCTGGTGGTGGATGGGGCAATACTAGAAATGATGACACTGGTGGTGATGGTGGTGGTTGGGCTAAGGCTAATTCGTCTAATTGGGGAGGTAATAGAAGCAAGAGTTGGGTTCAGGATGGCCCTGATGAAGGCAAGGACAGTGGAGCCAATAATTTTAGCTACAAGGATAGCCATGAAAATGGAATGCAAGGTTGTGGCAGCAATCAGGATGATGCTGGGTGGGGACGAGGAGGACGGGGAAGAGGAAGGGGGAGGGGTTGGAGCCAAGAAGGTGGGCAAGGACGTGGACGTGGCCGAGGACTTGACGAGAACAGCTCTGGTGGTGTATGGGGCAGTGCTGGAAATGATCACAATGCTGGTGGTGGTGGTTGGGCTAATGCTGGTTCTTCTAATTGGGGAAGTAGTTCAACCAAAAGTTGGAGTCAGGATGGTGGTATAGGCCAGGGAGAAACACAGGAAAGGGGTGGGGGATGGAACAAAGGTGGTGGCCAGGGACCTGACCAAGATAAGAACAATGATGGTGGATGGGATTCTGCTGGAGGTGGTGGTGCTAATTCTTCTGGATGGGGTGGTAATTTTGATGGTAGTAAAACTGGTGGTCCTTGGCAGAGTTGGGGGGGTAAGCCTGGGTCCGGCAATGAAAAGGGAGATGCAGTTGGTTTTGGGCATCTGGAGAATGCTGGTGGGAGTCAAACGAGCTGGGATCAAGTTAGGCCAGAACGTGGAGGTGCTGACAATGAGAATTCTGGATGGAGTGCTGGCACTGGAAAGAACACAACCCCCTCTGCTAGTGGCAGCAGATGGGGTGGGAATGGTGGTGGTGGTTGGTAATGCTTACCAGAGGCTTTTGAACTGTTTTCCTTCCAGAATAGATTTATGTTCAGTGTGCAAATTTTTCCTTTCTTGCTCCTGCTGTAATCAGGAAAATGAAATCATCTTCGGTCCTGGGTACAGATCACTTCCTTTCTTCCTGTCTGGCTTTGATGTAGTTAAGTGAACATATTACAAAAGGAGAACGCATGACATCTGAACTATCTACATGTAGAAGCAAAGTATTCACTGATTACTGAATGAAATGCTTCTCTTTTATGCATTTGTCCCCCCAACTGCCCGTTTCTCTTGTGCTGCTGGGAATTTTTTGGTAATTTCCTGATCTTTATTGTTTTATTTGAAGCATGAATCAGCATTAGTGAGATAAATGAGTGATGAAGGTGGAGTTGAATGATTGTTCAATTTCTGTTATAATTATTGAATCGGCTTTGAAGTTGTTGATCACCTGTGATCATGCATGGCTTAGCTTTCCCCATTGGTGTTTGAGAAGGCCTTGTTCTTAAGCAAAGCTAATAGGGACACCTGAAAATGATTCATACTGAAAGGAGGCTTTGTTCTTAAATAATCCATTGTCTCTGGTGTTAGTATTTGTTCTCAAGTGTTTAATATTAGGGAGCAAAAGCTGGAAAACTGCGGCTAAAATTGGAGTTGCATTTTTAAAAGGTTTTAGGAGGGAAAATCTTCAGCTATTTGTCATACACTATAAAGAGTTTTGGATTATTTCGTAGTTTTGTATTAGGCCTTTGCATCACCTGATTGAGGTACTTGCAAAGATTAGTCTATCAATAGCCAAAATTATACTTTGGTTTACTCAACTATGGTCCTATAGTTTTAGTCAATGTTACCCTTACGGTCGAAAAAGTGCTAATGAGCCACATGCCTTTTGTTAATATATTATTACCTTGAGATTAATTTTCTTCAATAATTTGATATAAATAGCATCTACATTATGTTGTGAAAAATTTAAGACAAATAGTTTGTATGGAGTACGCATACAAGTCACATATTATTTTTATCGAAAACAAAGTAAAAATTAACCTCAATTGCATAATATATTGGCAAAGTGAATCATAGATGGACATATTGTCATTTCTTTTAAAAATAAGGTGAGCAATATGAAATTGGCCAAAATTACGTATGAATAAATTTTAAGTTACATTAATATTTAATGCAAGGTGTAGTAATTAAGTGAATACTACACTAAGAGTAAAAGTCATACTTTGAAAACATATTTCGAAAAAAAGAAGAAGAAGAAAAAAGGCAAGTCATGAAGAGAAGAAACTAGTTTAAAACCAAAAGGTGACGACCTTTGTAAGGATTATTGTGGCTACCAGAATGGGAATTAACATGAAATATGAAGCTGTTTTTTTTTTTTTGCAGAGTTTAAATTTGATCTGTTGTTAGGTGTAAAACATTAAAATTATTAATGAATAAAAATATATTATATTATTAAAAATAAAAACTAATTAAAGATTTTTATCAACAATAAAAATGTATTAATTTTTTAATGATATGATAACATATTTTTAGCTGTTATTGTTAGTTGAAAGTTAAAAATTAATAAATTAACTGATTGTATTAAAAGTATTTGAGAAAATTAGTTGTTGAACTACCTTATAAATGCAAAATGATACAAAAGGATACGTAAATATGATTAGATAATATATTAAATAAATTAATTCATATTTATTTTTAAGTCAAAGTGTATTGATACAATCAAAATATTTAAAATAAGAATGAAATTATCTAAAATTTAATTAAATTATATTTTATAACATCATATATTTATCTATTTACTTACTTGTTTTTATTTATTTATGTTGAATTCATGAATATATGCTAAATATATAATGATATATGAGTTTTTTTTTGTTTTCTTTGGCTTTTTGAAAAAAATAAGTATAAAAAATAATATGATATTAAAAAAATAATAAGTATTAAAAATGAAGGCTTCTAATTGATTAGGGCATATACTGCCAATTAATCAAAGAATAAAATAATAGAAAGCTCTATTTTAATAAGTTATAAGCTACTTGGAATAATTTTTTAAAAGAGAGTTTTTTTTTTCCTAAAAAGATAGTGTACCAAACGTCTTTAAAATATAAAAAGGAACTGTTCGACCAATCCAAGAAGCTAAAATTAGCTTTTTTGATACACCAAACATACACTTAGTCCCCTAACTCTCATACAAATTTTATTCTTATCCTCTAAGAATTAATTTAAATAATTTTATCCTTTAATTTTTTGAAAGTACACAATACCACTCACTATGTTCAGTTTACAAATGAAAATTCATACTTGACACACAATATGATGCCCTACTTGGTATAAAATAAATTAGATATTATTATGAGTATTTTTGGAATCATGCAGATAGGCCAGCAAAAGCCCAACAAGATGAGTCCAACTGATAAAAGTCTAACTCGAGGTCACGGGACCAAGACATCAGGTCACCAGAATATGAGCTCAAATTGTTGGGCAAAAATGTTCAGTAACCTAAGGTCGATTGATAACGAGTTTTAACTCGCAGAACGAAATCGGCCACTTCTATCATTATCTAGAAGCTCTATTATTAAACCTGAGGAGGAACCAACTAGTATGGCTAACTTATGGAATCAACTTATAATTAATTTATTATTTTTTCTTTTTTAGAATACGTTAAGATTTTACACCCCCTAGCAACTATAAAGAAAGGTTAAAGCCATTGTACAGAACGAGATCTAATGAGATAAAGAGAAATCCTCTTTGGATGAAACAATTACTCTGTAAAAATATCATACTTAGCAAAAGAGACTGAGAAATAAAACTATTATGGACATAGGGATTAACAATTGATTTTAATCGAATTATGTTAAAAAACTCTTGGTGCCTCCCCCTGTTCTTCCTTTCTTTCCTCATTTTTCACTCTTTTACCCTCACCAAATTTGCAATTTGGGGGTTTCTAAACTTTTCGATTGACTGGATTTCACCATCAACATTTTGACGCTAGAGGAAAGGCCCTAAACTCACTTTCCTTGATTTTCCACCCTATTACGATGGTCAGATAAATAACCACTAGGAGTTTGCATGCTCTAGTTGACTAGCCAGAAGGTCATATAGAATTGCAGAAGGAACTAACCCTTCCTACAGGAGGCATGCTCGGCATCCCTACTACAAGTATTGCCATCGGCCTTCCCCTTACGGCCCACCGCCAGCCTATGTTACTGTTCTTGAAACTGATGAAATGCAAATATGGCACCAATGTTAGGAAATACTAGCAAACATAGTGAAAAAATTGGTTGAGATGGTTAAAAAGCTGACACAAGCACAAGTCTTAGGTGCATTAAAGCAAGTTGAGATCGCTGTGCCTAGAGGAGTACTCCAACAGCCACGTGAAAGGGCTCAAGAGGATAGGCCAAATAGACAAGTGCATTGGCATGCTGATTTAGCTCGCCCTTTCAATTCCCAGCTAAGGTTGGAGGTCCACCGAGCTCGTGAGGATCATGATAGAAACAATTAGTGATGTGGGAGTTTATGTCAAGATGGAAGCTTGAATTGGACCGATCAGGGACATACCTCATATCACAACTCTTGTGGCTAGGGAGGTAGAAGGAGCCAACGATCTTCTAGTTGGCAATCCAAGACTCAAAATCTAATGGTAGAAGAGCTGCTCTAGAGGGTAAAGTAATTAGAGAAGTGCCCTCGAGCTTGGGATGGTCAAGACCACATTGAGGAGAGGACACCATTCACTAATGAGATAGAGACAGAACCTCTCCCTTGTAGATTCAAAATCCCCACGATTCCACAATACAATGGGAATAATGGCTTATATGACTACATGGACGCGTTCAATATCTAAATGGATCTTTAAACGACTAATCCACTTTTCAAATGCTGTGTCTTCCCAGCCGCATTTGGAGACATTGCTCAGACATGGCTCAGGAGTCCCCCAGCTTGCAGTATTCATAATTAGGAAGAATGCCAGAGAAGATTCATCAATTAGTATAGAGCATTAAGAAGGTAGCTTGTATCATCTTGCCACTTTGCAATGGTCTTTCAATGAAAAAATGAGTTATTGAAAGACTACATCGCTTATTTTAGGCACGAAGTCAACAATCTCAAGGGGACATCGCAAGGATGGAAAGCTTTATAAAAATATATATACAAGTCTCCAGTAAGCGACCTAACTGAGTTCTAACAATGAGCTATGTGAGAAGAAATCTTTGGCCTAAAGAAGTTCAATTAGAAGGACAAGACAAATAACTTCGATCAAAATGAAAGGAGGAGCAACGTCATGAACAAGGAAAGTTAAAAAAGCATGGCTCTGAGAATCATGCCACAAAGAAGTCCAAGAATAAACAATCTTCTATAAGTTAGGGATGCTGAACACCCATATTTTCATCAAATATCAACTCACTCCTCTAATCTAATGATATTGTTTTCTTAAATATTCATATCTGTGTTTACTAATTTTTAAATGAATTTTTAGCAGAATATTATATCGGAAGTGAGCTCTTGCCTTTCTAATTCAAAAGCGAGCTCTTGCCCACCAAATCTAGAAGGAGCATTTAATTTGACGAAATCATGGTGAGATAGCTAAGGTACATCCGTGCAAACTACCTTGGTGCTCAGTTCACTACCAACTGAGGCACCTCCGTGCTCAATTCATTGCCAGTTGAGGCACCACTGTGCTTAATTCACTACCAGCTGAGGCATCTCGGAGCTCAATTCATTACCAGCTAAGGCACCTTAGTGCTCAATTCATTGCCAGCTGAGGCACCTTCGTGCTTAATTCACTACCAGTTGAGGCACCTCGGTGCTCAATTCATTATCAACTGAGGTACCTCGGTGCTCTATTAATTGCTAGCTAAGGCACTTCCATGCTCAATTCATTACCAGATGAGGCACCTTCGTGCTTAATTCATTACCAGGTGAGGCACCTCCGTGCTCAATTCACTACTAGCTAAGCACTTCGGTGCTTAATTTATTACCAGCTGAGGCACTTTGGTGCTCAATTCATTGCTAGCTGAGGCATGACCCACTGTGTAACATGATTGTTGTGGACGACCCATTAAGCAACATGATTGCTGTGATCTACTCATTGAGCAACACTATTGTTGTGGTGTGACCTATTGGGGCGCAGCTCTCATGTGACCTACCTGGGCACTCAGATTTGAGGCGCATGCACTTGGCACTACATACATATGACCTACTCCTTGACACCACATACACATGACTTATTACTCGACGTAGCTTTCATATGACCTTCCTAGACATTCATCTTGACAATGACAAAGTCATTGGTTTGCTAAATGAGGTCGATTGACCTATTAGACATTCATTTTAACTAATGTTTGTTAAGTCATGATTTGCAAGAACTCAAGTTATGTTAACCAACATGCTATCATCTGTAACCAACTGAACATCTAACTTGGCATACTTGGAAAAGTAAGAAAATTAAGAAAAATTTATTAAAAACTTCATTCAACGAGGTAAAGGTACATATGAAGTTACAAAAATATAGATCAAAATTAGCCTATAGCTACCATGGCCCTAGAAGAAGGCCAACTCTTGGAGCTGAACCCCTGAAGGGCTGAAGGATCAATATATCTGATGAGCAAGCCATCCACCATTTGATCGTCGGCCAAGTTACTCTCAAACTTTTCCCTATTTCCCTCCAAGGAGGCAAAAAAATAAAAGTCAAAGAACTGAATTCATCAGCATCACCATGAGGAGGATATAAAATCTATACAAAACTTCCCAGAATCTTTAGAGAGGAATTGTCCATGGGAACTTCCTATGTAACAGATCATACATGCCTCATAGCACCTCATCAAAGTTCTAGATCGTCAAAAACATGGGGGCTTGGCCAATGCACCCATCAAGTCATTCTGTGAAACAGGAAATAAGGTTTTTTACACCTTATATAGATTAGTCTGGTTTCACCAATAGATCTAGAAACTGATCAGCTACCCTTGATCTAACGGTCTAGCAAAAAGCAAGGCTGCCATGTTGAGGGCCATAAAAATGCACATTAAATGAATGGCCTAGAAAAACAATAAGACAGAAGTCTGAATGACGACATTGTAGATCACAATTGTAGGCTTTTGCCAACAAACTATAGCTTTCAGTTCGTAGAACGCATTGAGAGTTGTGGGGCCAGTGTTATGGGTATTTTTAGAACTATGTATATGGACTGACAAAAGCTTAACAAGACGAGTCCAACTGATAAAAGCCTAGCTCGAGGTCGTGGGACAAGGACATCAGGTTGCCAGAATACGAGCTCAGATCGCTGGGTAACAATGCTCAGTAACCTCAGGTTGATTGATAACGAGCTCTAGCTCATAGAACGAAACTGGCCAGCTCAGCCATCATCTAGAAGTTTTGTGGTTAAATCCGAGGAAGGACCAATTAGCATGGCCAACTTGTGAAATTAACTTGTAATTAATTTATTATTTTTCCTTTTTTGGAATATGTTAAGATTGTATACCTTAGCAACTATAAAGAGAGGTTGAAGCCATTGTATAGAAAGAGATATGATGAGATAGAGAAAAATCTCCTTTAGATGAAATAATTACTCTGTAAAAATATTATATTCAACAAAAGAGATTGAGAAATAAAACTATCGTGGACGTAGGGATCAACACTTGATTTTAGTCGAATTACGTTAAAAAACTCGTGGTGCCTCGCTGTGTTCTTCCTTTCTGTCCTCATTTCTCACTCTTTTACCCTTACCAGATTTGTAGTTTGGGTTTTCTGAACTTTTCGATTGAGTAGATTTCACCGTCAACAGATATATAATAAAGGATCAGAGCATATTGAAAGGAAAAAAAAAATAATTTGTTAATCCATTTTAGACAATATAAAGAAATACATTTATTTCTTTTAGAGAAAAAATAATGTTTTAATGCTTTATTATGCATCCAAAATTTATTTTATACTAGTTTGAATACCAGAGTGTGAGTTATATAAGAAATTTCGTTAGTAAATTGAATGTAATTAGCATTGTGAGTGACATCATATACTTTTCAAAAGTTAAGAAATAAAATTGCTTAAAATAATTCTTAAGGGACAACAATGAAACTTGCATAAAAGATAGGGGGAGATTGGAGACTAAAAATATATTTTAGCCAAATTTAAATTATTTCATCACATGTCCAAGCATGATTTTATATTTGATTTACAATTCCATGGACAACACTTCTTTTTATTTTTTATTTTTTAAAGAATTGACTTCCAATTTATACTTACACAGTACATATAATTTCACAAATCAATAATTTAAATTCAATATCTTTGTTTTTTTTTTCTTTCTTGAAAATATAAACCATTGTCATTATTCTCTAATTCATTTCCGATGGAGTTATTCCCCGTTGCAGTATGCTACTCCTATTTTAATTCCTGAGGGCAACAGAGAAAGCAAAAAACCACAAAGGGATTGGTCAACCAGTAATCAGTCATACCTCAGAAACAAAGTGAGCTAGGGATCATGGAGGTTCGTCGACCTCGCAACCGGAACCCCTCTTCTTCTTCTTCCTCTCTCTCCCAATCAACGCGTCCTCGTATGCAGAAACCTCTGTCGAATTTGGACCAACATGCCAAAATTTCACCTTTCAATCGGAAGTTTACTCCTTCCACTGATTCGAATGCCAGAAAGTGCACCCAAGAAGAATATGTAGGTGGAGACGCAGATGGGTCTTCAAATTTCGGGTCTTTAGTTGGAACTTGTCTTTATATGTGCCCAGGTAAACAATTTCATTTGTTTAAAAGATAAAAAAAAAAAAATAGATACTAATATGCTTGTTTCTTAATCTACCCTGTTCTACTTTTTATGAACTTAAACTCATAGTGTGGTAGTTCTTAATGCAATGTTTTATGGAACTTTGAAGTACCTGTTTCTTAGTCTATCCTGATACTGCTATTTTATGATGGTCATTGAGTTTATCAGTTCATACTGGCCTAAATTGGTCTGCATATTAGGAAAGTTTCAGCTACTATTATGCTGCATATGGAATTTGTTTAAAGCATATCTCCCTGAAACTCCCATTGAAAAGGGTTTCACTTTAATCTGACAGAGAAAGAGAGGATCCAACGCGAGCGACTTCGAGATTTGGCAGTCTTTGAGAGGATAAATGGTAATCCTGGAAAATCATCCCCAGCCCTTGCAGTAAAAAAGGTAGTACAATACTGTTCTCTCCTATTTTATCTATGTTTACGTTCTTAAGGTATACTTCAATTACTTAAGGAGGGAGCATCATCATGCCGAAAATTTTGGGTTATTTGAGTTGATCTGCAGTGAAAGTAAGGACACTGCAACGCTTGAACTGTGTGAAGCAAATAAATTTTGCTGATGCTATGCATTTCTACCAATTATTGATGATATCAATAGGAAGTTAGTAAGTCAGATCATCATAGGGTTAAAGTTTGACAAGTGTACAGAATATTTGTTGGTTATATTACTGAAATGATGGGGTATTGTTAACCATGTTTCTTTTTCCTTTCTTTTCCAAGTATCAAGTTTATTGAATTGTCCGATATTAGCCTTTCGGCTTTTGACCTGGTTGTATGGGTATAAGCTACAATAGATAGTCAAAACTCACTGAACTGTATTATTGTTGCTGGAGTGGATCTTTACACAGCTAAACATTGGAATCAGCCTAAACTGGTCTTGATTTATTGACTTATATTTTATAGTTTCTTTTTGTTTTATCTATTCTTCTTTGCTAATAAATTTTCTGATTTTACTAATACTAAATTAATGTTTTG
>JANHAO010010096.1:0-17908 GCA_026873985.1 Saraca asoca
CTTAGACAAATCTTTTTTGTCGATAACCTCAGACCAATCAATCGAATATTGATTAATACGTAATCGATTGAACACTACTTGAAAATGGATATTCTACTTAGAAATGAAATTTTCCAAATGTTTGGGGAAATTCTTGCTCCCATTGGACCATTTGTATCTATATGCATTAGGATTCCGATTTATGGATCTCTCAATTCGAGATATTCAAATAAAAGGATCAAACCATTTCTTTTTAATAAATGTTAGTTGATCATGTATTTCATAATAGTTCTATGATTTAGAGTATCATTTCCTATTTGATACCTTTGAATTCCATATTCAAAGTTGTGATTAGATTTATTTATTAAAAAGAATCAAGTCAATACATTTCTTATGTACCCATAGGTACTATATTGATTTGAATCAAACCTCAAATCAATCTATGTTGATTGACTACCTCCAAAATATTATTGCTAGCAAATACCACTATTTTTAGTTTTGGATCTTCCAAATCATCCCACAAGAGGTTCAAACCTATTTTTTTCTAATCTTTCAATAAAAAGATTCATTATCTTTATAAAAAATAGGAGATAGAACCAATAACAATTTCTCTTTTGATTCATCCCTAGAGTTGAATACTTCATTCAATAATTGTTTTGATCTAATCCAAAGAAATCAATAGAAAAGGCAAATCCCTCATGATACACCAGATCTAGCTTGGTTATTAATAGAGTGGATAGATCCACCATTTCTTGAAATATCTCTCTTAATTCAAAATCATGTTGTAACATGTATCCTACCTGTTTCAGTCATGGAATAGATGAAATAAATCAAAAAATAGATTTTTTTTCAAGAATGAAATCTTATTGGAACTCTCCAATTTATCTTTCAGAACTATATCACATCTTGGATTTGCTGAAATAGGTTGAATTAATATGATATTTTAAAAATACATAATTATCTTGAATATATTAACTATTTCTTTATTTTCTAATCACCTATAGAGAACAAAAGAAACATCTTGTTCTTTCTTCAATAATTTCTAATCTCTACTAGACTTCTCAATAGGATTCAAACCCAATGAAATTCTGACCATATGTCAGAGAAAAAAGAACAAATGGATCTTATAGGATTCCTAAGAAATTCTTTGATTTCTTCTAGAAGCAGATGATTATTCATCTACTTCTCACATTCTATGAATAATCGGGACATTGAGGAATATCCAGAATGGTATTTAAGGAATCACTCTGATTTTATCTCTGTTCATTCAATTTGAAGAAATGAAGGATCCTAACAAAGAATTGATCTTTCTTTTATTTATTAAATCTTTCTTTGATTAATCAATGTGTGATACTCTAAATCCTCATTCCTAATGGAATTGAAATGATCTCTAGATCTATCAAAAGATCTTTTTAATTGGCTAGAATTCATTACTTGAATGAAACTAGATCTTATGGAATCATATTGAATATTTAACAATATATTTCATACCTTGCTAAAAAATTGATCTTTATTTGTCAACAACAAATTGTCTAACCAAATCCAATTCTTTCTTGATATATTACTCAAAAAATTTGATTTGTGTGAATTCTTCCCCAATCCTAACTAACGAAAAGATCTTGGTAGAATTACCACATATGAAATTGTGCATAATTTTGCAAAGAAATAACATGCTTGTTTCTGAAGAAGAGATAGGAAATATGCTCAATATCATTTGATTGAATAGTTGACCTAACTCTTTGTTGTTTGAAGAAACCCTCCATTTTCACATGTAACAAAAAGCAAACATGAGATAATAAATCCAATTTTTCACTAGGATTTCGAATAGCTATCTCAAATTCAAGTTGATCCTATTTCACTTCTTCCTTGGAGAAAGATAATCAAATAATTCCCAATCATGGTCCTTGCAGATTTTATCATCCATATAATATATAAAAAGAAACTCCAGATATTTGACATCTTTCTCTTTGAATGAGATCTCAATTCCAACAATGGTTTCATTAGATATCTTATAACTAGAATCCCTCTTTTTTTTCATCAAGTACCTCCACCACCATGAACCCTAGTTAAATTTAGGTATGATACACTTTTTAATTATTGAAAGAACCTAAGTACTCTCTCTTTTGGATCTAGGAAAGAGCTCTTGGGGATTGTTTTTCCTTTTGGAAGATACAAGAGCAAAACAATCTACCTATTGATATTGGAAAACCCAAAAAAATTTTCCAATATATCATTTTTAAGTCTAATAAAATTCATAGGTATAGGAAGAAGCCCTGTCAAATATAGATTTTTTCGTTCAACCATATTTCAATTGTTAATACAATATAAAAGGATTGCTACTACAAAGAGTACTATATCCTTAATCATGAAATAACAATTGCTTGTTGAACCCTGTGAGTTGGGTGAAAGTGCATACTCCAACTTTGAAAGTCCAAGAGTTTTATAAAACATTCTTGATGGAAAAAATGTAAGTGAAAGATTCCACTAAATTGAATTGGGTCCATATATCTAAGAAATAGTGAGAATTCTTGATTTCTCACAATTTGAAAATGTAGAATTTGAATGGATGTCTTCTCATTGAGCCCTCCTAATTTTAAATTGCTTTGATTTATCCTAAAGATTTCATTACAATTGTAATTTGGTTATTCAACATGTCCGAGGATCCCCACTAAGCATCCATGGTTGAATGGTTAAAGCTCCCAACTCATAAATGGTGAATTTGTAGGTTTAATTCCTACTAGATGCATGCAAATGGAACCCTCCAATAAGTCCTAATAAGTTTATTGGAATTAACTCTGTATCAATGAAATCTCATCATCCATACATAAAAAAAAATTATTATTATGATATATTCATACCATAACCTATGAACAATAAAAACTAGCATTTTTATTGAGACTAGAACTTATAGGAATCAAATATGCAGTATTTATAGACAAAAGTATTCAATTATTATGGAAAAATTAATATACTTTTAATGTCGAATCAAGATCAACTAGGATAGAAATAAAGCATTAGGTCAAACTCTTCTTTGGTGTCAAGGTAATAGTTACGAATAGTTATCGATTATTGGGAAAGGGGAGAAGAATATGACCTAATATGGGACATACAATGCATTACAGATGTATAATCATTACACTTCAATCAAGTTATTCTATTCCACCTCTTAGAAAGAAAATAACTTAAATCAAAATACTTAATAGCATGGCATTACATTTATATGAAACTTCTAGCCCGAGCACATGCAACGGAGTTGGAGACAGTCAAGTGAAATCCAATCCACAAAATAATTTGATCTATGGACAACATCATTGTGGTAAAGATTGTAATGCTAGAGGAATCATTACCATAGGGCATAAAGGAAGAGGTCATAAGCATCTATACCATAAAATTGATATTTGATGGAATGAAAAAGACATATATGATAAAATTGTAACCATTGAATACGATCCTAATAAAAATGTATGCACTTGTCTCACACACTATAAGGATGGTGACAAAAGATATATTCTACATCTCAGAGGGCTATAATTGGAGATAACATTGTTTTTGGTATATAAATTCTTATTAAAATAGGAAATTCCTTTCCTTTCAGTGTGATTTAAACTATTGATTTATGTAATTGGAAGTCACCAATTAGGTTTATAGCAAAATCTAGAAATCGATCACTGATCCAATTTTAGTACTTTTAGGATAAACCTCAACAAAGAACTGAAGAATAACGACAGCGAGTGATGAGTTCAGTAATTCCTTATATAAAATTATTGACTTTAGCATCGACAAAACAACCTGAAGCATCCTTTGTTTCAAAGAAGGGAAGATGAGTTATTCATATTTTCATTTGATGGTCAGAGGCGAATTGAAAGTTAAGCATTGGTAATTTTAAGGATTCTAGGAAGGGAAAAAAGAGATGTCTCCTATATCACCACGTAATATGTGAAAGTACCAACATAATTTCATAGAGTCATTGGGTTTGAATGTTACATGAAGAACATTAGCCAAATGAAGGAATAGGAAGACCTAGGATGTAGAGGATCATAACATGAGTGATTTGGCAGATTTTGATTCCTATATATCCACTCAAGCAATACTTCATTGTACGATATATATAAGAATTCTAAAATATATATATAAGATCCATCTATATAGATAATATTATCATCTACATCCAAAAAGTCATATGCTTTGGAAGAAGCTTGTATAGTTTTAGAAGGGGTTTTGATTGATGAAAAAGAATAATCTACTTCAACCAGCATGCCCTTAGGCATAGCCATACATAACATAGAAATCACACTTGATAAAGGTGGGCAATAGCTAGAGCAGTAGGTGCTATAGCGGAATTGATTGCCAAAGAGAGGAAATTGGCCACATTAAAATTATCTTATGTAAAGGTCCATTTAATATCTAAAAGCTACTCAGCAATAAACAGACAAGTGGAAAATGTTAGGGTAAACCAAAAAAGTTTGGGTAGAATCGAATCAGAATGTTAGCTAGGTAAATGTCCTGTAGTAAGAGGAGTGGTTATGAACCCTATAGACCATCTCCATAGGAGTGGTGAAGGGAAGGCCTTAATTGGTAGAAAAAAAAAACCCACAACTCCTTAGGGTTATCTTATACTTGAAAGAAGAAGTAGAAAAAGGAATAAATATAGTGAGAATTAGACTCTTTGACGCCGTAGTAAATAGTACAATAGAAAAAATTGAATTTGTTTCTTCGTCTTTACAAAAAAAAAAGAGTAATTAACTATGGCATGTTCACTAAAAAAAATTTCTTTTATAGCAAATCATGTTTTAAGAAAAATAAATAAACTTAACATAATGTTATAGGCAAGCGACGGGAATGAAACTGTGTATGGTGGATCCATAATCCACTGCTTTGATTTACATGGCTACATTTGCCCCAAAACTATCATTATATAAAAATTATATAAATTTCAATTTATACCTTTTATCAATTATCAGTATTTTTTCTTATAGTTTTTCCTTATCTTTCTAACATATGATAGAATAAGAAAAAAATAATTGAAATTTCTCTTACTATTTAAAATGTAAAATAAGAATTTCATACTAAGAAAAACATATAAATTATTAAATAAAACAAAGAACAATAGGAAGGTCTATTTTCTATAGTGAAATAAAGAATAAAAAATAAAAAAGAACAATAATGTTGAAGTAAATAAAAAACTACTAAAAAAAGAAAGAAAGTAAAGGAGCAATATCAATTTTAAAAGGATTGATATTGCTCCTTTACTTTCAAAAACTCATATTCATTAAGATCTAAATCTGATCCATTTATAGAAGGAGCCTTGATGACAGTTAAATCTAGAAGGAAGTTATGAGCATTTCGTTCATGTATAACTTCCATCCTAAGGTTAGCATGGTTAATAATATCAACCTAAATATTAATTGCATGGACTTGCCTATCAACTATAGATTAGTTGAAGTTGAAACCATTTAAATTGAAAGCCATAGTGTTGATACCTAAGGTGGTAAACTAGATACCTACTAAGGCCAAGTAGCTAGGATGAAATGTAAAGACCAAGAATTGTTAAAACTAGCATATTGGAAGATCAATTGGCCAAAATAACCATGAGCAGCTATAACATAATAGGTTTCTTCATTTTGACCAAATTTGTAACCTTCATTAGCATATTCATTTTTTATGGTTCCCCTAATCAAACTAGAACTTACCAAGGAACTGTGCATAGCACAAAATAAGGAACCACCAAATACACTAGCAACGCCTAACATATGAAATGGATGCATAATAATATTGTGCTCAGCCTATAATACAATCATAAAGTTGAAAGTATTAGAAATTCCAAAGGCATACTATCAAAAAAGCTTCCTTGACCAATTGGATAGATCAAGAAAACACCAGTAGCAGCTACAACAGAAGTAGAATATGCAATAGCAATCTAAGGGCATATACTCAGACAAAAGCTAAGTTCCCATTCACAACCCATGTAACAAGCTACACTAAGTAAGAAGTGTATAACCATTAGCTCATAAGCACTACCATTATATAACAATTTATCAACGAAAGCCGCTTTCTATATCAGGTAAAAGTGCAAACCTAAAGCTATAGAAGCAGGAATAATGGCACTAGAAATGATGTTGTTTCAATCAAGTAGAGCTCCAGAAACAAGCTTATGAATACCATTAATATCTATTGCAGGGGCAACAATGAAAACGATAATAAATGCAAAAGTTGTTATCAATAAGGTAAAGATCATTAAAACATCAAACCATCCAATGTAAATACAATTTTTAGTGTTGGTTATCCAATTACAGAAGTGATCCTATAGGCTTTCGCTCTCATGTCTCTTTAAAATTGCAATCATGGTAAAATCATGGTTTATTTAATCATCAATGATTCCCAAGCAAACGAATTCTTTATAATTAGATAATGGAGGTTTATTATTCAATAGTATAACATGACTTATATATTGGTGTCAACCAATACCAATATCCATCGATATATCTATCTATTTTCATTTAAATTTATCATAATTTTATTTTTTTCATCCATTTCATTCATTCAAATCACTTCATTAAAAAAAAAGGGTGTATATTACTTTGAGATGATAATTCAAATAGGTTGCCCGAAACACGAACCTGGAACTAGTTTGATGGAGTAGATAATTTATTTGTTAATAAAATTCAACAACAAAACAAATTAAAAAAAAAATCCCTCCCCAAGCCATGTATTGCACTCAACACTCTTTATGTCTACATTTATAAACCTCAGTTCCTTCCCTAGAACAAGACTCTAAGAAAGTTGAATACTTATTAATTAATCCCTCCCTACATACACACTCTTACTTATTCTATGAACATTTCAAAATCCAATTCAGAATAGAATTCTAAAAAATGAATGATTTTTTTATCTCTTCATCATTTAAAGAGAAATTTTCTCTTACAACGAAAATATCATAACCAATCATTTGTCATTGATCAGATCATTACTGCAAATAATATTCAAATACCAAATATGATCTCTATATAACCTCCTCTGCAAAGTAAAAGAAGTTCTTGATAAGATCAAAGAAAGAATCTCATCTTCCTTTGTAATGAATTCTTCCAAAAATTTTGAACCTAATCTTTTCAAAAAAAGCATACAATACTTTTGTGTTTATGAGCCAAAGTTTTAATACAAGAAAGCTGAAGTATATATTTTATTCAATACAAACTCTTTTTCTTTTTTTAGGATCAATTTTAATAATGAGAAAATTTTCTGTATATTCACACAAATAGGTCAGTAATATCCTAATTGGATTAAATTGACCCAGAGCAGCTTACTAATAGGATGCCCTAATATGGTATAATCTTTTGCTTTTTTCAATGATCTAATTATAGGAATAACTGGAACTTTTGTATCAAGCTTTTTCATTACATTTTCTATTAGAAATGAATTTTCTAGCATTTGACTCTGTATCACTAAAGTATTACACCATACACTGGAAAAATAACCCATAAAGTAGAAGGAATGTTTAGATAATTGGTTTATATGGATCCATTCGGGTTGAGACCAAACATAAAAAGGATATTGCCATAAATTGATAAGATAGTATTTCCATTTATTCGTCACAAGATGAGTATTCTTAGAAGCTAGAATGGATTCTCCTTTATATTGAGTATAATGAATGAAAAGGTTCTTGAAAAACCATAGGACAAAGAAAAAATTCTTGAAAGACTTTTACAAGATATTTCATTTTTCCATAAAAATAGATCCGTTTAGAAAGGACTACCAAAGATGTTAATTGTAAATAAGAAGATTTGTTATGGAGAAAAAGGAAGATAGATTTGTATTCACAGAGATAAAAATTATATAGGAACAAGAAGAATCTTCAATTCTTTTTGAAAAAAGTAGAAATCGATTTTTTGAAGTAATAATAATGTTCCAAGTACAATACTTGTGTAGAAAGAGTTTCAATAGATGAAAAAAAAAAAGGCATCTTTCACCCAATAACAAAGGGTTTGAAGCAAAATTTGCAGATAGATAGGGTAAGGTATTGATATATTTGACACATAATTTAAATATGGAACTTTACCCTCAAAAAAGGGAAATATGGAATGAATTAACTATAAATTATAATATTTTACGATATTTACCTCCTCTAAGAAAGAGATTAATTGCAAGGAAAATGGAAGTTCTAGAATAACGACAAACCCCTTTGATATTATTTGAGAATATAAATTCTTGTTGTGCCCACAAAATTTATTTTTGTTAGAATCATTAACAAAAATAATCAAATGATTTTGTTGAGATATTCAAGTAATTAAATGTTTTACATTGCATCGTGCTCTCTAGGTGTACTTGTCCCCCCTTTTTCCTTACCATCGCAAGTCTTTGTAAAATAATTCTAATGAGACAAAAAAATAAGGGATTAAAAGTCCAAACCCTCTTGGCCCAACCTTGAAACTCTAAGATCCTTTTTCAACCTTGTTCCCATTTCATATCAAAAGATAGATAAATAGACACATCTCATTGCACTAATTAGAGGCATTCGTAATGACTGAAGGGGTTGATGACCAAGAAATGAGTTATTTATCAATCAAGTATTTTATTATTCTTATGGCTAGATCTAATCTCTTGATCCCTATGAAAAGGAAAAAGAATTTTACATTCTTCATTCTGGGAATTAAGGATTAGAAAAATCCTATTGATTGCAATTTTCTCTAGACCCCTAGAAAAAGCATGAAAAAAGGCATGAATGATAGGATTCTGTCGTCACTTCAGAATGAAAGGGGTGATTTCATAGTTTTTGGTCTATAAAGATATGTTGTTAGGTGCTCCATTTTTATTTTTTTCATTAAGGCCAAACCTAAACCCATGCTTGAGAGATAGTTGTCCATATATTGATAAAAGATGTATGGATTCTTGAGAAGAAAGAAGTCGTGGTGGTCCCCTCTCCCCCCCTGAACAGCTGGATCCCACAAGTGAATAGAAAGTTGGATCCACATTAGATTTCTACCTTAATCGTGCCACCTATCCTCCTGAGAATAAGCTTGGTTTCAAACTTCAATTTGAATAGGAGAAGCATGCCATGCTAATGTGCATTTGATGATCCATATCACAGGGTCAGGCGTCAATAAGAACATTAAACTATTCATGTGACTGAGAGCCCTCACAGCCTAAGCACAATGACGTAATTATCAAGGGCACGCTTTACTACTGAGCTAATAGCTTGTCATGTGGGCCTTTCACTAGGGGCCCGTTATGCCAAAAGCAAGAGAAATCTCATCCCTCTCTTTTCTTTTTTTACTTCCATGCCGCCAAATAGGGGTGGCATGGGGGCAAAAAAAGGGAAAGGAGTTACGCCCCAACATTCCATATCGGCTAAGTCAGGATCTGGGGAAGGCCATTTAAGGGGGGGTTCGCCCCTTCTACCTAAGGCACCTTTTCGAAGGACAAAATCGTGAGACGAAGAAGCCTCGTTGGACGAGGGACTGGCACCAAAGCGGACAATACCTCGGGGTTGGAAACCTTTCATGATATCAGAGCCGGACTGGCTTCTGGTCTAATGGGTGGGGGGATATAAGGAGTTACGCCCCAGCATCCCACATCAGCTAAGTCAGGATCTGGGGAAGGCCATTTAAGGGGGGGTTCGCCCCTTCTACCTGAGGTGCCTTTTTGAAGGACAAAACCGTGAGGTGAGGAAGCCTCGTTGGACGAGAGACTGACACCAAAGCGGACAATACCTCGGGGTTGGAAACCTTTCAGTTTCGACCTTGAATAATCAGCTTATGAGCTTAACTTAGTCTTACTTCACTATTGAGAAATGAAAAAAGACTTCTAACTCCAAATTCACTTAGACATGGCTCATTTCTTTTATGGTGTGAAGCAATGTCAAATCAAAATACCCAACAAGCATTAGCTCTCCTTAAAAAGGAGGTGATCCGGCCACACTTTCCAATACGACTACCTTGTTACGACTTCAATTTAGTCACTAGCCATATGTTAGTTTAATTTAATTAGATAGATGCAACAATTAAATCATTCTATCATGAATAGGAATACTTTCGTTATGAAATTGGCATATTCTCAATTTCCTATTCTCTTTTTCTTTGATTACTCTGTTTAGTCTAAAATTATTGTTTCTGTGAGATTTTTATATATTCATACTTGCATTTGATCTCGGACTTTTATAGAAATGAACTTGTCAATTTGAGGTTGGTTTAAAAATAGTCTAATCTGTGATGATTTTTATGAACTTACTTTGTGGATCAATTATTTTTTAACGTTCCCTCCACCTTGCTAAAAGAAAAATAGTAATCCACTTTTGGATGGTAAATTGATATGAATTTGGATCTTTGCAAAGATTGTTTTATGGGGCATGAGGATGTGGGAATTTTTTGTCTCGTAGGGACAGAGATGGAGATGGGGATGGGGAAAAAACTTGCCCCATTCCAAATTTTAGAATGTAACAATAATCATTATTCTTATTATGTCGTGTCTTGTCTTATTTTGAAATTTAAAAAGATATGATTTTACTTATATTTTGTAATATGTGATACATTTTAAATAAGAATATTTAAGTAAATTATATGCTTACGAATTTATGAATTTATTATATTTTATATAACCAAATATCATAGATAATTATATGATAAAGAAGCATCTTAATTTAAGATAAAAATTTAAAATATTTGTTGATTATATGTGAATTTAGATATTCATTTACTTATATTTAAAATTATTTACTAATTACATATGAATTTATAACACTTAATTTTAACATTTATATTTTTTTCTTTTTTTTATTTTATCTTCCTGAGTTGAGTTTTGTTATCTCGAAGAGTATCAAAATTGAATGAAATTTGTCCCGTATAATCAAACATGCGACAAATGCATATTTTATTTTTAATAATAGAGCATAAAGCCAAATAAGATTGATCAAACCAATCCCATCGCCATTCCTAAATTCCCCTGCATCTGTCCACAGTTTTAGACACCAATTAATAAACTAATATCCAATTATGTTGAAAAAGGAAAACCCAACAATTAAGCAATCACAGGTATGTGAGGGGGGAAAAAAAAAACCAGAATCCGGGAGAGGGAAATTGTGAATTGGGGATTTTAGGATTAGATTCTTCCAAATTTGAAACTGTATCGGACTCGGAGACCTCAGCACTCTTCACAGACACACCACCAAGGCACCAAGCACGCACGTTGACGGCACTCGGCAGCACCAGGGAGCACCGCAGCAGCTCCAGCTCGTCTTCGTCCCCGGCGACCTGGCTCCAGAAGCGCCGCGCGACCCTCGCCCTCCATCTGCCTGCCTCTGTATACTGCCTCTAACCTGTTCTTCTCCTTCACGGTTTCAAGAGGTGAGTTTGCCTTCAATTTATTCTCAGATAATTAATGTCAAGTTCTATGCTGATTACTTCCATAGTATCTAATTTACAGTTGTATACATGAATCCTAATTACATACATCCACACTGTTTGACAAAAATATGTCATGCATAAATGAATGCTAGAGTTTTATTTTCTATTGGCTGAATAAAAAAACTGCTGTGTTACTTGTATAACATTCTCTTGTAATTCTACCATCCTATTCACATAATATGATCTATTTAAAATTGGTGTCACTTGTTTAAACCAGTGAAATTAATTTTTAATAAATTGTGTTGTGTGTACAAAATGTGAGAGTTCTGAGAAAATGGATTCTAGAATTTAGGCAGTTTTTTAATTTATAAATTGTGGGACAAATCGCAGGTCCAGTTCCGTGTTCTGAGCCTTCTTTCCTAAGCAACAAGAAAGGTGTTCCAAGTTTCTGATGGTCTGAAAGATTAATGTTTTACCTTAGCATGTTATGCTTGTAAAATAGACCTCGTAACAATCAATAATGGAAGGAATTTGTGAGAAGCCAGTCCCTTCCATCTATGATATGTTTACTTACATTATACATTTTGCTGTCTTAGTAAAATGGACTCAATTTCACAATCTGTTTTTTTTCCCTGAATTGCTTCTCCTCCACATTGCATCTTACTCAAAAGTCAAAAGACTCAAAACCTCATTGTGCATGTCCATTCTGTTTGCTCACACCAATCATAGTGGGAGTGAAATATAGTTAACTCCTGCTATGTTATATTTGAAATTGAAGCAACCTCTTTCAACTTGTTTAGTAGCTATACCCATCAACAATATCTTTCACCAAATCATAAAACGTTTTTCTCATTCCAATATTTGTCTGCCTTCATCACATCCCCAATCTAAGCATCCACAGCACTTGATCTCTCTCCTACTCAAAGATCCTTATAATCATCGAGCAGCCCAACAAGTTCATTCACAGATCGTCACCTTAGGTTTGCTTCATCATGCTTCTCATTCTACCTCCATCTGTTTGGTACTCTTCAACACTTTAATTAGGTGTTATTCCCTTGGTCCCTTCCCCCATAAAGCTCTTATCTATTGTAGATATTCCCAACACTGCAATACGTTTTTTACATACCCTTTATTTGATAGCTTCACTTATGCTTTTCTCTGCCATGCCTGTGCAAATCCAGACTGCATTGGCCTTGGAATTCAGCTTCATGCTCTCATATTCAAGGTTGGCTTTCAGTTTCATGTATATGTACAAACTGCTTTACTACAAATGTACTCTACCCTCGGGCTCTTGGTAGAGGCATCACAGGTGTTCAACGAAATGCCTGATAGAAATACAGTCACCTGGAATGTTCTCATTGCTGGTTTAACTAAATGGGGTGAACTTGGACTTGCTCATTCTCTGTTTAATCAAATGCCGGCTCGGACTGTAGTATCCTGGACTATTATTATTGATGGATACACACGCTTGAATCAGCCTATTGAAGCATTCACCATGTATAGGAAAATGATTGACATTGATGGCATAGAACCTACTGAAGTAACTCTCCTGACCATTTTTCCAGCCATTGCCAATCTTGGGTCCATCAAGATTTGCCAGTCACTCCATGCCTATGCAGAGAAAAGAGGATTCAATGCCTCTGATATACGCATAACAAATTCACTGATAGACTTGTATGCAAACTGCGGTTGCATAGCAAGTGCAAGCAGATTCTTCCATGGGATACCGGCTCACAGGAAAAATTTGGTATCATGGACATCAGTAATATCAGCTTTTGCAAAGCATGGTATGGGAACAGAAGCTGTTGAGAATTTTGAGAGCATGGAGAAGGCTGGGATGAAGCCAAATTGCGTGACATTTTTGAGTGTTCTGAATGCTTGTAGTCATGGAGGATTGATTGAAGAGGGGCTCCAATTTTTCAATAAAATGGTAAATGATTATCAAATTGTGCTTGATATTAAGCACTATGGCTGTCTAATAGATATGCTGGGAAGGGCTGGTAGGTTAGAAGAAGCCGAAAAGATTGCTTTAGGGGTACCTCTTGAGGTTTCCAATGTTGTAATTTGGAGGACACTTCTTGGTGCTTGTAGTTTTCATGGCAATGTTGAAATTGGTCAGAGGGTGTCCAGGAAAATTATGGAGATGGAGAGAGGATATGGAGGAGATTACGTTCTTATGTCCAATATTCTTTGTGGTGCTGGAAGATATAGGGATGCTGAGAGGTTAAGGATTGTGATGGATAAGAGAATTGTATTTAAACTTCCTGGCTACAGTTTGGTCTAAATATATGCTTTGTAGGTGATATCCAAAATAGACAAGTCATTCTTTGCTTTACTGCCTACCGGTCACCCAACTGTTTTCAGCGAACACGGAACAACATTAAATTCTGGGAGAGTCATCTTTGTTATAGTTGTCCCTGTTGAAACGTTTATTGAATGTTTGAAAGAGCACTTGAGAATTCTACTGAAGTTGGTTGGAAACCTCAGCTGTTACCTATGCATGTTGGCAAACAAGTCATTCTTTTGTTATTACAGATGTTCACCAATTCTTACGCACCTTTTTTATTTGTCTTCCCAGTATTGTAGCCAATAGGATCCCAACTATAAACAGATCATCTGCCAACATAGGATCTTGTTATATGTTTACTGTGTAGTTTTTCTTCTAACGGTTTCTGTGTAACGGACAAAAAAAGGGGTTTTCTAACATTGTAAGTTGTTAAAAAGATCAATTTTTATTTTATCGTTATTATTTGAGCTGCTAAATTGTAGTTTTTCTTTGAGTGAACTATAACTATTTTATATTGACATTATGATTTAGATTTGTTAATGTGACCTCTTAACTTTATTCCATTAATTTTCTTGCGTCAATGTGGTCTCTAACTTCATTCCATATTTTAACACAAGTGTGATGGAGAATAGTATAGGAATGAAGAAATATAGTAATTATGGAACAATTACACTAAATGATAAATGGGAGGTTTCTACGTAAGTAATGCCTAATACATTATTTTAGATAAATTTAAAAAAAAAGACAAAAAGAGATAAAAGTTACTAGACGATATAAAAGTAGCAATAAATAGGAATGAAGAAATATAGTAATTATGGAACAATTACACTAAATGATTAATGGGAGGTTTTTAGGTAAGTAATGCCTAATACATTATTTTAGATAAATTAAAAAAAAAAAGACAGAGAGATTAAAGTTATTAGACGATATAAAAGTAGCAATAAATTTAAGGACACATTCTTTAATAAATGGTGTGAGGCCCGTGGTAAGACTCAATTTTCTTGTGACATATAATGTGAGGGAGATAGTGAAAAATAACATATGAGAATATTAGAACTATGCCCTTTTATATACAGGCCCTATTTTGTATTATCAATTAGTTAATAGTTGATTGTTACAGTTGATTTGACTAACTTATTGTATTAGCTATTTATATAAAAAATGTTTAATAAAATTGGTTATTATTATTAATTATTTATATATAAAACGAAATATAAGAATATAGGTATATTTTATAATTTATTTGAATATTTTTTTATTTGAATAATATTTCAATTTTAAAATATTATTTATCAAAATTTTCTTGTAAAAATCATTGTAATTGATTGTTTATTATATTTTTTAAGAAATAAATAATTATAATTTATTATATTTATTAGTTTTTCTTTAAAAATAATAATTATAAGTTATTACACTTATTAAATTTTCTTTTAAGAAATAAATAATTATAACCTATTATTCATTAGTATTTTTAAGAAATAAATAATTATAAATTTATTATAAATTTTTATTAAGAAATAGATAATTTTACATAAAAATAAATTTATTATTATTACTAATTATTATTATTATTGTCATTATTCATGTTGTTATTTATGATAAGTTGATAGTGGAAGAAAAGAAAGAAATGTTCAAATAATATATTTAATACATATAAATTAATTAAAAAATAATTTATCATAAAATATATTTCATGCATATTTATTATAAGGTTTTTTTCTGCTTATCAAGAGTAAGGATGTCATAAATTTATGAAGGATAATAGTGTCTTTTGACATTTTAAATGTCAAATAATTAATTAAAAAAATTGAATTCCTTAACTTTTTAAAATTAATCTTTTCGACTTAATAACAAACATAAACAACAATTTAACAAACATTCAAAATAACTGATTAATTTAATTAAACAATTAAAACTTCTTAAATAAATTAAAAAAATTCATTAGAAACTATTTATAAAATACTCTTGGGTGAAGTGAAAATGAACATGATAACGATGAAGTGCAATAGAGAGAATTCAACACGAGAGGTAAGAATAACGACGGAAATGAAGATAAAGAATTGAAGACCTTCTTGGGTGAAGATAAGAACATGCAAAAAAATTATAGAATAAGATTTTACTTTTAGGCTATTATTGACACTTAGCAAATGAATTTGTTTAAGCCTAGTATATAGTTGTTTCCTTGCATTGAGTCAATGTTCCATTTGATCCTGTTCCTCCATGTTTCCCACATGTCCTTCTTGTAATCTTGATTTCACACTAAGGTTCCATTTATTTTATTAAAATTTATTTTTAAGAAAATTTTATTTATTTATATAAAATAAAAGACTTTCATACTATTTAAATATTTTATAATTAAAAAATAATATATGATATCACAATTTTATGAGAAAACAACTTCTTTTTAAAATAAAATATTATTTTTTATCACGCTTTTCATATTTAATATTAAATAGATAGAATATTTTTTATTATTTTAATATTTTATAGCTATAATAACAAATAAATAATATTATTTCTGCCATAAGATATTTTCCATCAAAACAAATGGAGCTCAAGTGTTCAAATTAAATAATGCAGCTTGTTTAAGGAGATATATTGGTCTTACTTGAGTAAGCTTGGTCTGTTTGAAGTCATAAAATACTAGAATTTAATTTATTTTTTTTAAATTAGTTTCATAAACAATTTTAGGTAAGAATTCAACTCATTATTTTATTTATTTTTTTAATAAGTTCAAATGAGGGATAAGTTTGTCGGACTTCATTGATAGGATTGACACACTTATGTTTTTTTTTTTTTTAATTTTCTTTAATTCTTTTGTGTTTTGTTTAAGTAAAACTAGAATTAAAAATAATGCTATCAATGTTAGCCACAAGATAGTTTATGGTCACAAAAATGATAATTTTTCAGTGATACGTTTTATTTTTTGTCACTATAACTATCATTAAAAATTAATTTTTGTATCTGCCAAAATATTTAAGTTGGAGGGAATATAAAAATGTAATATATAGTGAGGAAAAAAAAATTGGTTGACACAAGTTTTATTTTAAAGATTATATCAAAAATTTTATTAATCATATTGTCTTTATATTATTAGCATTCAACATAGGATAATATGTGAAAAATATTGTGAATTGTGTATATTTATAAAAAAATTAAAAAAATGAGTTTTGATGATAAATACAATAATGAGATTATTATTTTGGAATAAGTTTGAGAGATATTATCATGATTCTAACCTGTTATTGTGGTCCCGGTTTTAATTATACTATTATTAGTAAAATTATAGATAAATATAGAAAATAAGACTATGAATATTATACGAAGAAAAGACATGAGCAATAGAGTGGTGGGTTGTGATTTTAACATTAAGGTTTAATTATAATTTTGATCCTTTAATATATAAATTAGCCGGATGCAATCCTTTAAATATAATATTTTATTTTAATCTCTTTAATATACAAATTGAATTTACATTAATAAGTTTTGTCAAATTAAAAATCAAAAATCATAATTAACACATAGAGCTTCTATGAAACTCCATGTTGGCAATAACAAGGAAAGAAATCAAAGAGTCACAAGATGTTAATAGTCAAATTAAGAACGTTTTAGTGACATAAATGGGTCACGGAATTTACAGTTTTCTACCATAACAGGATGAATTTCACTAATTTTCTCTTTCAGTGACTGCCAACTTGTATTCCCATTAGAACCTTGTATGTTAATTTGGACTTTTTATCTTTAATTTGACAAAAATGTTGAAATTCTCTTATTTTGCACTTCATAATTCATAAATTATAATGAGTTAATGTTAAGATAATTTTGAGTACTAATATAGTGACATAAAATTATTGGGCTTAATTTGGTGCTATAGTCTATTTTTGGATATTAGATTAGATTACTGTGATGGGTAGGATTTAAACCCATTTCCACTATTATTTATTGATGTATCCTTACTCCTATGTCTCATATGATCAAATAGTATTTTTTCCCATCAAATTGTTATCTTATAGTTTTCTAATTAAGGACCAAAGACATTAAGATGAGTAATTCTGTTAAGAAGAAAAGATCAATTGATCAAGTAGAAAGTTTAAGTAATTCTAATTTTTCTTAAATCAATTCTACATTTTATCTTATCATAAACATATGATTGAAAGACTAAAGTTAGAAATTATTAAATCTGTTTTAGCAAATGGTATCAGAGCCTAATTAATTATATGATTACACTACTGCAGAAAGGATATTTAACTGCGGTTCGATGGCGGCGGTTTTCTTAAACCGCCACTAAAAACGCGCTAAGTGCACTGGG
>JANHAO010010097.1:0-17912 GCA_026873985.1 Saraca asoca
GGTAGGGATAATAAACTCATATTCATTGGTTAATGGAAGTTATGTGCATTGTGTTATGTCATGTGTATGTTAAGGCTTGTAGGGGGTTTCCTGAAGGAAAAGGGTTCCTGAAGGTGACCTTCTACGCCGGCCACGTGCCCAGGATTAGGATGTGACAGATGTTGATCTAGATGCCATGGAGGAAGACATGTAAGAGACAGTGTACAACCATAGCCATAGAGGTCCCATCGTAGACCATGATCCTCAAATTCTGGAGGAAAGCAAAGGAAGGTGATCTAGATGGTTGATCGGATTCTTAGTGGATGACAGACCGTTCTCACCTTATCGTATGCAAGCAGTTCTCTGAATTGCATGGAACTTACAAAGCAATTTTCAAGTAATTGGTAAGGAAAGGCAATTTTATGTGTTCCAATTTGATAGTAATGAGGATAAGGAATACATATATGCCAATGGACCATAGGCAATACAAGGTGCTTTGCTAGTATTTGTCCATTGGAGATCGAATTTAGTGCTGAGCAGGTTCTATATAACAAATATGCCTATTTGGGTGCAACTTTGGTATTTGCCCTTAAAATATCAAACTTTAGACTTTCCAGAATTTCTAAGTTCCATGACTAGTCAAGTGGAATGGATTGATTGACTAACGGGAAAGCCACACAACCTGAGATTTATTAGATTGAGAATAAAAGGAAGGCCATATGCACCCTTCCTTATAGGATTCATGCTGAAATTAGATAATGGTAATTGTATTTGGTTGCAATACAAATATGATGGAATTTTTAGGTACTGCTTCTCTTGTGGGAGGATCAGTGTCAAGGTAGATACTTACATGTAGACTCTAAAACAAATTAATGCCTCCATGCATAAGCAGTTTCACAGAGCCAAGATAGTATTTAATACTAGTATTGGAGTTGGTTTGACTAAAGTGCATTTTACTAGTGATGCAGGAGCTATTGTAGACTATCCCTCTCATAAAACTTCCTCCATTAGCCTTATTTATGACAATGGGACCTTATAGTATCATCCTTATGATGTAAGAATAGTTGAAATAAATGAAGACCCTAATATTTACCCAATAATCCCACCCACACTAACTATACTATTAACTAAATCGTTAGAAGATGGGGATTTGCCTACCCTAGAATTGATGCAAGATTACCCAGTAAAGGATAGTACTATCTCTAAGGATTACAAAGAATTGGACAATCTTTTTACAAACTCCTTTGACTGTGTCTAAGTGTTTGATAACCCAATAGGCAATACTTCAACTAATTTTTTACCATAGATATAGACACCATGGAAAATTTCACGTTGGGAACAACTCATACCCTAAAAAACATTAAGCTGTTAAATAGGCAACTAATGCTAACTAATGGTAATTTACTCCAAAAAGGTGTGAAATCTAGTCAAGATGCAACCTTTAGGGGACAAGCTTTGAATTTTAGTCTCAGTATTTCATAAGAAGGCTTTAAGAAAGAAAACATACCAGTGGAGGTTGATAGCCACCATATTCCATTGTTGGGCAGAGAAATTAGCCTCGTCCAAGAGTAGGATTATCAGCTAACATAATGGTTGCATGCCTTTCTACCACCAGGACATGTTCTAGGTCTTTCTTATTACTTATCTAGGTTAGGGCTAGGCAATCATTGCACTCTTTAACACCTTCAGATAGGACATTTCTATACTTGTACAAAATACTCTATCTTACAGGCTAGGTTCAAGGGGACCTTTCTTATTGGACCCCCTGGATTGGTTCTTTCCTTTGACACTTCAGTTCTATTAGAGTAGAAATTTAAGCTTGGCTTTTCAAGGTAGATCCTTTAGTGCACCTAGCTCAGGTGGAAGTGGTAAGCAATCAATGATCTTAGAAGAAATAGGGGATACTAGTACCAATCCTCATCCAAAAAGACAAAAGCTCAACCATGATGCATTTCTAGGGAAAATGCCAAACTGCATCGTGACCAAGGATGAAGTGAACACATGACCAGGTATATTTATGCATGAAGTTCTTTTTTCATAAGATAGAACAATCCAAAATAGGAGTAACAGGCCATCATAAAGTAGAATTAGCATAGAGGAGATTTAAGACAATAAGGATCAAATGTAGACTAATCAGTAAATGGTCACAGCTCAGGTACTGTTACTTCTCTATACATAAAACATAACAATTCCACATGTCATATCCTACAAACAGAGCTACCAGATATTTCTATTGAAAATGAGGACTTAATGGCCACTTTGTTGGAGATCACTTATAAGTTTGGCCAATTAGTTGTAGAGTTCCAAGAAGCTGACCCTTATCAACTTCTTTAGGCAAATCAAAGCTATGGCATAAAACTATGGAGGATTGAGTTGTGACTCAATAGTCCAAAGATGTAAACAGCTCTTGATGAAGTATATACCAGACTTTGTATTCTTATCAGAGACTTTACACCCAGACCAGAGTGCAAGGAGTTTGTTTTAGGGGTTGGGATATGCAAAGGTCTTAGGATTGGATGCTAAAGGTCACAAGGGTAAAATTATATGGTCTAGAAATCTGACTTTAAGGAGTCATTATTTCTTAGACTTAACAATGGCTCCATATCAGGTTCAACAACTAGATTCTACAAAATTGTTTCTAACTAAGATCTATGGACCACCACACATTCAATATAGACACCAACTTTGGGATTTATTCAAGAAGCAAGTCGAAATGTGCAAATTCCATGGCTTTTGAGTAGTGACTTCAACCAGGTAATGAATGCAAAGGACAAGCTCAATTCCAATCCTAATATGGAAGGTGCAACCTACTTCTGGTAGACTGTTCACCATTTTGGACTTATAAAAATTAAATTAACGAGTGTTTGGTATACATGGTTTGATACAAGGGTTAGGAATGCTTTTGTAATGGAAAGACTTAATAGGTTTTTTGCAATAACTTATGGCTTTCTCAATTCCCTTATTCTCAGTTGTTGTGTTTACCAATAGCAGCATCAGATCATGCCCAAATTATACTACAAATTAAAAAGGACCATACTTATAAAAAGTATGTTTTTAGGTTCCAGAATATGTGGCTAACATATGATAATTATAAACACATTGTCCAAAATTCATGGTCAAGACACCATACTTAGTAAACTAAATGAAACTAAAAAAGACCTAACTCAGTAGGACAAGGTTTATTTTGGTAGGCTTCAACTTAAAATTCATAACTTAGAAAACTAATTGATGACAGCACAGAGTCATTCCCTCTTAGCTAACTAACAAGAGCATAACCAAATCAGGTAAGAGCTAGAATACCTTATGGCTTGTAAGAAGATTCACATGGTCCAAAAAGTACATCAACTATGGCTATTTAATGGTGACAAGTGTACCAAATATTTTCACTTGGTAGTTAATAAAAAATGAACAAAAAATCAAATGGCACTATGACCAAATAAACTTATGCTTATTAGCTACTCAACATTTCTAAATGTAATTCACAAATAGCCTTTTCTCATAAAAAGAGAATGGTACTACCAATATTAATTTGGTAGCAATAGAAATTCCTAAACTAAATTAGACCCTTATTAATGATCTTATAAAGCCATTCCATTGCCAACGAACATAGGAAAATGGTTTTCTTAATGAAGCTAGATAAAGCTTTAGGTCTAGATGGATTTCTAGTTAGGTTTTAATAGCATTTTTGGCTTATTGTTGGAAAACACGTGGTGGATATGACCTAGTCACTCATGGGTAAATGGTATATGCTTAAAGCCTTAAATTAAACTTTAATCTCCTTGATCCCAAAAGGCCAGCAACAAACAACTTTTAATAACTTCAAACCTAAAGGCCTTTGTAATATTTTTTACAAATTCATCTCCAGAGCTTCAGTTATTAGACTTTAGAAGATCTTAGAAGACATTATCTACCCTTACCAAAATGCCTTTGTGAAAGGAAGATAGATTGATAACAATATAATGCTAGCCATTGAGCATATTCAATTCATGAGAAAATGTAAGAGCAAGAAGAAATTTTGGATAGCTGTGAAGATTAATTTCCAAAAAGCTTATAACTACTTGTTTTGGAATTTTATTAAGGCAATGTTGATCTAGAAAGGATTCCCACATTTATGGGTCTAACTTCTTATGTAGTGTATCACCATAGTTACCTACAAACTCTTAGTAAATGGAGAACCCACTAATTCCATTAATCTAACTAGGGGAATGAGGTAAGGTGATCCAATCTTTTCATACATATTCATTTTGTGGGTCAATGTATTGTCTTGCATACTCCACCAGGCAAAATAAAACTATAAGATTATAGGCATCAAGCCTAGTGGGAATGCCTCTTCAATTGACCACCTCATGTTTGCTAATAATCTCATCCTTTTCTTCCAAGCTACTAATGAAAGTAGTTTCAAGATTGTGAATTTACTCCAAACTTTTAAACAAGCCTTGGGTTTGTATATCAACAAATTCAAATCTGAGGAATGGTTTACTCCTAATACCTCGGGAATGAAAAGAAGAGAGCTATTCAGTCAGCAGGGAGTTAAACTAGTCCCTAGTTTTGGTAGGTATATGGGCACATACATTGATGACCCTAAATGAAAAAAGAAGATAGGGAAGGAGGTTATGGATAAAATTGGTAAGAAATTGTATGGATGGAAAGCTAGAATGCTCTCACAAGCTATAAGATTAACCTTATGCAAAACTTTCCTATAGGACCTACCAACTTATCATATAGCCATAACTTAATTACACAAGTCCCACCTACAACAAATAGAGACAACTATAAGAAGGTTTTGGTGGGGGATAGAGAAGATCACAAAAAGATTCACCTCTTACCATTGCAGTAGTTAACAAGACTGGAGAGTCAAAAGGGTCTAGGATTGAAACAGATAAAGTATTTCAACAAGGCCTTGCTTGCTAATCAACTATAGAGATTGGCATCTAAACTTGATAATTTGCTAAGCCAAGTGATTACAGAAAAGTATGGTAAACATAATCTTGAGAATATGGACAACATGCAGTATAATAAAAATTAGAGCTGGCGGTTTGTCGAAAGCACTGTAGATCTCATAACAAGTAAACTGTTTAGATAGATTGGAACGAGAATGAATGAACTAGATTCTAGCAAAAGAGTCTAAGACCAAGCTTCCAGGGAGTTGATAGAGTCCATCATCTTAGAGGAAGTGTAAGCTTCTAGAAGACAAACCTAGTAAGGGCTACCTATGGGAATTTGGAGTGCCATAAAGTGTTCAACACCTCAAACTCCATCTATGGAACTAAAGATGTTAGCCTAAATAAAGTTAGCCATAGGCTCTTATTTAGCCTATAGGGGCTACCAATTGCCAACACAGGTGTCTAATGTTAAGGATAATCAACCCCAATTCTCATGGACAACAATTTGGAAGCTTCCCTTCCCACAGAGAGTGATTGTCTTCTTATGGAGACTAAGCACCAGGTTCTTACTAATAAAAACCATCTTTTCTACCAGATATGTATAAATTCACACCAATTGCCCTTTCTGTTATACGAAGGAAGAAACTTTGAACCATTTGTTCATCCAATGCCATTTCTCAAAGGCAATATGATTTGAATCCAACTTATCAATTTGAGTTGAAGCTTTTCATCCTCAAGATGTGGTATAGTGGGTGAAATCTAGAATAGTGGTAGCAGCATCCTTAGGTAGTTCAAGATCTAGTCAGTGCACTTGCAGTCGCCTTATATGCCATTTGGTACTCAAGGCACAAAGTGATTTTTAAGGGCCATCCACCAGATGTTATAGGAACCTTGCACCTAATCCAAAATTGACAAACTAGTTATAATCTAGCTTGTGTTTCAAAAGTTCAGTAGAGCAGACCTCAAGTAGTCCACTCGAATCCATCCTTCACAACTCCAACTCATCGTAATAGCTAAAGGTTTATTTTAGTGGAAGCTTACTCAAGCATTATCACTCTTATCATAGCCTAAGACTATATTTCAACACCAGTAACAATTCTAAGGAAATGACTTGTTTGTAGGGACTTGCTAAAGTTATATTAGAACATTCAATTTTTTTCAAATGATTGTTCTCACCAGAGATCACAAGCTAAAACAACTCCTCCAAGGGTGTAGCATGGTTCACAAGCAATTAGCTCCTATATGACATTATATTCAATTCCTATTATAGAACTCAAGAATAGAAATCCAAGTTTGCAAACTCCAACCCAATGCCCTTAGTTGGACTCCTACAAACCGACAGAAATGCTATGTTTACATCAAGAACAAATTTCACTATTGACCAATACCAAACAAAACAAATATAAACCTATACCGTACCACATAACAATTAAAGTAAAATTAAGGAAAAAGATTGGTAAACATTCAGATTAGGCAAGCGTAAGTCAAATAATAGTGTTTAGTACCACGACTCTAATATTCCTTTTTCTAGTGAGTTATCGAGAGAAGTGGAAGATTCTTGCATTACAAGGAAACCAAATTTGGAATTGTAAAATGGATGGGTAACACTTATAAAATTAAAATATATCAAATTAAACATACTAGATTAAAAGGGTATTAAAATAATATTTCTATATTTTAAATCAAGGAAATTGAAATATTAATTTTTTTGATCATTTATTCATTGTATTTTTTAACTTATATATACATATAATAGTTACTCTTCCACAAAAAAATATTTGTACTTTTTAGAAATTCTTTCATTGCCTAATGCAAATATTATTGAAGTAAAACTGGTATTCTTTTATAATTATATAATAAGTGATCATTTTTCTCAAATTCTAATATCAAATAAACTTACTTGTTTTTAGATAGAATATTTGAGATTATTAATTTTGCTATAAAAAAGTAGGTGCTCTCTTTCTTTTAAAGGTACTAATAACAAAGTAAAACATGAAAAGAGAAATAAAAGTTTTATTATAAAATTGACTTGTTATTTGTTTAATAATAGTAATAAATTATTAAAAATGGAGGGCAAAAAATATTAATTTACTAATCACATTATGTGCAGACATCTGTGATAATATGTCTTACGTCTATCTAAGTTCTTATGTCTAGACTTTGAACAAATAATTGTTGGAATTTTTCTATGTAGACTACCATAATTTAATTAAATCATATGTTATTAGATTGAATAAATGTCATAATAACTAATTATTATGATATCAATTAATTATGTAATCAAATTATTAGACCTGTAATGTCATATGTGTCATTGATGGACTTTAGTAGTATGAGCCTTATTACTGGGCCAATGATGACAGGTTAGTTGGCCTAATATGATTACAGTAAGGCAAGTCCCTGCTTATACCTTAGTAGAGCTATAATTGCCCCATTAAGATTTTAGACATAGTTTTCTCTCCCTTTTTCTTTGCTAGAGTTATAAGAAATGAACTTGCTAAAGGAGTGTTTTGCTATTATAGATTCTCATATAATGTCAAATACACCTTATCATTATTAACTAAATTTATATGTACACATCTGATGTATTGTAACATGATTCAATAAATCTATTGATTTGGCTATTATGATTTATCCTATTTATTTTTTAATAATTAATATCAACGCCAAATTTTTTCTTTTATGTTACAAAGGCTCAAATTTGTGTAGATTTATATTTGTAATTTTATGTAATTCATAATTTATGATGTAAAGTTATTATGGATTTGAGAATGTGAGATTTATATTTTAGCTTAATGTACTTCTAAATTACTTACAATTTTTTTGTAAACCTTTTTGAGGTGAAATCATGAATTAATGTAACTTAAATTTTTTTCAAAAAAATTCAATTCATAAATTTGAAATATTTAAAGAATTTTTTTTCAAATTAATTTGTGATTATATCTCAAGATTCTGTAATGTGTAAAATGCCCAAATCAATTTCAACAAATGCCGTTGAAAAGACGAATTTTCAAAATTTTATATATCTATTTGGGCAGGAAGTTTCTTTTTCAAAATCTTGTTTAATTATAAGATATTTGTTTAAATTGATTAAGGTTTAATTCATATAATAATGAGGTAGACAAAAGCCCTTAATCAATTTTAGAAAACTCAAATTGTTATAGCATCAATTTTCAAATTCTTGAAGGAATTTTTTTTTTGTTTTTGAAAACTTGAATTAGTTTAAGCTTTTCCAATTGCACAAACAAGTGCCAATTTTGTAAAATTGATGGAGGGTTTTGATGGAGAATGATATGGGTTAGGAAACCCATGCAAGAATTTTGTGAAAAACAAAAAAAAAAAAGGGCTAAATTAAAGGAGGTTACAAATCAGGTCAAGTTTGATTATATAGTTAGCTACTCACCCTAATGATGTGTGGAGCCATGTGCCACCATAGAGGTGGTAGATGCCAATAAAAATTATATTACTATGCTCTACTTTTCGAGCTCTATTCGTAGTAATTTTTTCAGATTTTTCTGAGAATAAAAATATTTTATTTATTTTTGTTCAATTTATTTTAGTAATTATTTAGTGTTATCTAGGTCTAAAAATTTTATTATATGTTTTTTACATATTAGACTACTATTTATAGCTTTTTTAGAATTTTTTGAAAATAAAAATATTATATATAATTATTGTCCTATATGATTCTTACATATTATAATATTGTATGTACCTTTTATGGATTGATTTGATGTTTTTTTTGTACATTTGAATATTTTTTGAATTATTGCGTGTAATTTGTAAAATTAATTAGGAATCAATTTTGCTCATATTATGCTGTGAAATCTTATACAATTGCGTACTCACCCATCATGGAACTAGTTGCATAAAATTTTACTGAAATTAAAATTTGAAATTATATCTAAGAGAGTGCTATATTAATAATATATATGCCCTATCGGTATAATATTATTAGCATAATTTGTTAGTGATACTATAAGTGTTAGGAGTGCTTGTCATATTTTTAAAATTTTAAATATCCTATCGGTATTAGGTTTTAGGAATGTAGCATTCAGTCTTGTATTATATTATAACGCCTTAATTGCCCTATTGATGTTGGGTTTCATAATGTAATACTATTTGGAATTGCATAATTATTGAAGAAATATTATAGCATGATTATATTAAACATGTAATTTTGGAAATTTATAATAAATTTTATAAATTGTTATTTTTTCAATCTTTTGTTACCTATGTAATTAATTACCGTAAAAATAGCAAATAGGACCAATTATGAGGACTGGTTGAGTGAAAGATATATGAGCTAAATTACTGATATCATATGTGGCAATCACCAAATTTTATATTTGGCATGAAGAGAGGCAGAGTCAAATATAGATGATGACTCCATTATTGCACAAAGGCTCTTCGTGAAAATTGGACATACTAAGGATAAGACTATCATGAAAGACATTACTAACTCTCCAAATGCCAATGTGATTATAGATTTTGTAACTGATAAGTTTGTAAAGTTTGATAAGGCTGAAAAGGATATTACCTTTTGTTGCTAGATAAAATTATTTAGGATGGTGTTATTGGAATTAGTGAGCATATTATTGAAATGGTATACTATTATAATTGCTCATAGGCATGAAAGTGGATGTAGAAAATAGTCATTTGATTTAGCATGTTTTAGAGTCTCTTCCGGTTAAATTGATGTTCTTTAGACATCATATCACACCTAAAAGGGTAAGTAAATTTTTAGCAAAATGACCTCTATAGTTAGTCAAGTGGAAAATGACGTAAAGAATTAAAGGATCTTTATGCTTACTTTATTTTACATAGATCAAATGCTAAGTGTAAAAACAAATTACACTGGGTATCACTATAAATCAAAATGTTCCACTGACTTTAGTTAGACATTCTATCAAATACTTGGTAGTTAGATGGAGATACAATAATTTGCATTACAATAAACATTAAGAAATAAAAGGAAGCCAAGTGATAAAAGTTGATAGTTCAATTGGAAATAGTGAAAAAGTGCAAGATAAATATGTAAGAATAGTTGCCGTTTGGAAATTAGATAGCTAGTTGTTAAATACTGTGCTTAGATACAAAAGTTACAATTAATGTGGGATCCTCAATGCTATGGAATAGATGTTTATGTGATATCTCCATAAAAAAAATGAAATGATTAATTAAAGAAGAGATTCTTCATAATCTAGACTTATCTCTTTTGATATGTGTATTAATTGCATCAACGGAGATACTCCCTACTAGAGTTAATAGACCATAATGATGGATGTATTAAAGTTAATTCATAATAATATTAGTGAACTAATTACACCAAGCATTATGGGTGGATACTAATATTTCACCTTCAGTGATGATTGTTCAAGTTTTGGTTAGGTGGAAATATCCACTGAAAAGTTGAAATCCTTAAATTCTTTTGGGGCATTTAAAGTTGAGATTGAACTAAAAAATGATAAGAAAATTAAGTGTGTTAGTTCTGATAAAGGTGTTAAGTGTTATGAATATATAATAAACTGATGTAAATTTTAATTCTTTAGTAAGATATCTCCAAGATTGTGAATTTTTTTAGGCTAACAACCTTACGTCACTTGGAATGTCCAAATAGGATTAGATCATAAGAAGATTGAATTACACGCTCATAAATATGATTAGATGCATGTTAGTGCATTCAATTTTACTAAACTTTGTATAGGAAAATGCTTTAAATACCACAGTGTATGTTCTGAATCAAGTCCCTAATAAGTCTATATTTAAAACCTCATATGATTTACTATATAGGGAAAAGCCTAGTTTTAGGCATTTCCATGTCTGAGATTGCAAAGCTAAAGTAATGCCATATGATCCACTCATTAAGTAACTTGATCCAAAGATTATATTAATGGTTACTTTGTTTGGATACTGTAACAGCTACATAAGTAGTAGATATTTCTGTTTGACCCAATCTAATAGGGTAACTGAAGCACCTCATTTTGTTTATTTTAAAGATTGATAAGATAATAGGAGTTAGACCACTAGCACTGTTACTGGTTGAAAATAAATCGAATAGATCCAAAAGATGATCCAATATAATATATGGTAAAATCAATGGTAAAATTGGAAAGCTTCATACTTTGTTAATTATAGAAAAGAACAAAGTCCTATGAATAAAGTGCCCTTGAAAAAATTCTAGATGGCTTGTAGATCAGAAGTTACTAATGACTATATGGTATACTTGTAGGAGCATGAATTTGACATCAATGATGGTAATAATTTCACAAATGTTTTCAAGAAGCCATTTCAAAAACTAATTCTTTTGAATGGATGAAGGCTATTAATGTTAGATTGCTTTGATGATTCATAACGATGTGTGAGATTATATAAAATTATCTATTGGTTACAAGTTTATTGGATGAAAAAGGGTCTTTAAAACCAAAGGATATTTGAAGGGTGATTGAAAGGTATAAAGCCATATTGATGGCAAAGGCCATATTTAGAAAGAAGGCTTTGATTGTAGAATATTTTTTTATTTGTTTTAATTGAAACTCTTTCAAGTTTTATGGCATTGGTGGCTCATTTTAACCTAGAGCCTTACCAGATGCATGATGGCCTTCTTGAATGGTGATTAGCTAGAAACTATGTGTGTGAACTAACTAGATGATTTCTAAGAGAAGAGTCAAGAACTTTTAGTGTGTAAATTGAAATGATTCATAAATAAAATTTGAATAAAGCATCTATGCATTAGTATCTCAAGGTAATTGAGATTATTGTTTCTCCTGGGCTTAAGGAGAATGATGCAGACTTTATATTTATTTTAAGTTAGGTACGGTCATATTTATGATTCTAGTCTGATGTAGATGATATTCTCCTTGAGAACAATATTATGAGTCCTATGATTGAGATAAAGCATATATTATCTATATATTTTATATATGAAAGATCTTAATGATGGTTCTTTTGTGTGGGGTAAATGGATCCATCATGATAGATCCCAAGGTCTTCTTGACTTGTCTTAAAGATTATATGTTGAAAAGGTGCTTAATAGGTGCGATATGTTTTATGTGCTCTCTAAGTATTGCAACTCTTCAGAAGGGTGAGAATTTTTTTAAAAGTCCAATATCCTTAAAATAATGTAAAGATTAAAGTAGGTTTCGTATGCTTCCATTATTAGTAACCTGTAGGATGCTCAAGTATGTACATATCTTAATATCGCTACTGGTTCAATGTACTCAGGAGATACCTGAATGATTTTGGTCAGAAATATTAGTCATCAAGTACCTATAAAGTATAAAGAATCTTTATGCTAACTTGTTACAGATCTGCTGATCTAATTGTAACAAGCTACTTTGACTTTGATTTTGTGAATTATCTAGATAATATGATGTTGATATCTAGAAATGTCTTTATGATAATAAGAGGAGCTATACCATGGAAACTATCGAGTAGTCAATTACAGTAATCTCTACTATGGAGGCAGAATGTGTCGCATATTTAAAGCCACTTGTGAGGCTAATTGGTTAAGGAATATAATATACAGATTCAAAGTTGTAGAAAGCATATCTAAAACCTTAACCATATATTGCAACAGTGTTGTCATAGTGAATTTCTATCAAAATAATAGTGAAAGTACTGCTTGTATAAGTATATTGATATTAAGTATTAATTTTTTTAAAGAGAGAAAATACACAAGTATTATACATATTGCCATGAATCGTATGCTTGTAGATCCATTAACTAAGGACTTAGGTGTTAAATTATTTGCAAACAAGTAACTAACGAGTTTGGTTAAGCTTTTTGGTGTTCAAGGTTAATGGGAGTTTCATGTTTCTAATTGAAACATTATTATCTCAAGATTAGTGAAATGTTAATGATATCACCAAATGTTAATGCATATATGGCATTGTTGATTGTGCACATTTATTCTATGACATATCGATGAAGACATTTGACCCTGTCTCATTATTATATTAAGATTTATTCTCATTTTAAGCATCTTGGGCTAATACATGTACCATTTTCTAAAGATGTATATATGATCACATTTTGATGTGTATTTCTAGTTCCTCACACATTCTATATTATATTTTAGTGATTGGAATATAAGTATTTAAGATATGATATTAGCATCCCTATCAAATATAATTATTTACATTATTGGGTACTTGTACTTGACCTATGGTCATAATAGTGCCATTTTTGTTGTTGTTAACATTCATTGTTGTGGTCACATATTGTAATCCAAGTTCTCATTTATTAAACTATGTTATCAAAGTGGGAGATTGTTGGAATTTTTCTATGTAAACTACCATAGTTTAATTAAATCATATGTTATTGGATCTGTAATGACACTTAGGCCATTGATAGACTTTAGTGGTGTGAGCCTTGTCACTGAGTCAATAATGATGGGCCAGTTGACCTAGTAGGATTACAACAAAATAGGTCCCTACTTTTATACTACTAGAGCTGTAGTTGTCCTATTAGGATTTCAAATATAGTTTTTTCCCTTTTCTTTGTTAGGGTTATAAGAAGTGAAACTACTAAAGGAGTGCTTTGCTATTATAGATTCTCATATAATGTCAGGTATGATCTTATCATTATTAACTAAATTTATATGTACAAATCTAGTGCATTATAATATGATTTAATAAATCTATTAATTTGACTATTATGGTCTATCCTATTTATTTTTCAACAACAATGTATCAAAAATTGGTTTCATGAGACCAATCATATGTAAACATTCATAAGCCAATGTAATTTATGTTTCAAAATAATAATAATAATAATAATAAAAAAAAAAAAAAAGGAAAGAAGCAAATGAATAGAAAATTTTAAAATTTGACAGAGAATCAACGTATAAGTTATAAAATAGATTTTCCAATATCATCAAAATCAAAACATTCCAAAACATGTTCGTGACAAAGCAGAAAATAATTCTTTTATGGTATTGAGTTTTCTAAAATTAAAAATCAATATACACTACTTATGTATAATTCACACCCACACACACGTATATAAAACTCAAATTGAAATCTATTACAAATTTATATTGAAAATCAAGAGCGTGTAGATAGAGAGAGATATATATATATATATATATATGTATGTCTAAAACTCAAATGAAAATCTATTATAAATTTATATTGAAAATTAAGTATAGATAATTTTATTAAATAATTTTTATAAAAAATAACAACAGATAACATTTATTAAAGTAGTTCACAACTTAAAAAGTAAAGAAGACATTATTAAAATTTAAAATTTTGAATTATTCAACTCACCAAAATACTAAAATATTTTAAACATATATTTTTAATATTAAATATTTAAATATAATGTCAAACATATTCTAAGTTGAAAATCATTATAAATATATTAAATTGGATATCAAAATTACATGACTTTAGGTGGATAATTCAATAATTTAATAACAATAAAATTAGAAAAACTAAATTAGAATTTGGTTATAAATAATTAAAATAAATAATTCATTATTAAAATAGATAATTTTAATAGAGAGATAAGAATAGGTAGTCATGATTTATGATGTAAAAATCAAAGGATATTATTCAGATTATTATTTAGATTTTAAAAATATAAATATTATTTAGATGTTAAAATAATTTTAATATGAAATAAAAATATTAAATAATAAAATAATTTTTGAGGGACAAACCTTTATTAACATTTGGTAGTTTTTTTTTTATTTCAAGTGGTATATTACACATGCAATTTTATTTTTTAAAATTTATATTATTATTGATAATTTTTCCTAATAATAAAATTATTATAGATTTAGTCAGATAAAAATTTATAGAAAATGGATACATAATATAATTGAAATTGAAAATCAAATTAGTCAATTCAAATTAAAAATCAATTACAAATATTTTTTTAAAACAAATTAAAATTAAGCTATAATAGATCATTCTTTTTAAATTTTTTTTCTAACAGAAAGGAAATTAGGAGCAAATAATTACTTCTCCCGTAGATATTAAAAGATAATTCCTTTTTTAAAAAATTAAGTTCAATATTTTAATACATTTTATATTTTTACATAAAATAAAATGTATAATTATAATATATTTAATTTAAAAATGATTTTGGCGGGAAAATTTTAATGTGAGTGTGATACCTATCAATTTTCATTTTTGAGTGTATGCCTCTTAGTAATAGATAAATATATTTAAATTTTAAAGGCATGTAATAGTCATCCTTTTGGGGAATTCACATTTTTCTCCTTTTAATTTATACGTCTATCTATCTCTTTCTTTTTCTTTTTGTAAAAAAAGGGGGCAAAGCCCAATAAAAGAAAAAACTACATATGATCAACTCTAAGGTGACATTTGACTTGCAGAGGCTTTTTCATATTCTAGGGAATGTTTTAAAAGAATATTATATTTTTATATTTAGTTCAAAATTAAAGAAAGATTTATTTAGAAATGTTCACATTTTTTGAAATGATTTTAGATCAATGTTTCCCCAAAATATTTTCATAGGGGAGGTAGGTATCCTATATTTTCGTGACATTGAAATGTTTTAATGATATAAAAGACTATTTTATCTACCTTTCTGTTAAAGCCTTACTACCATTACTATCTAAACCTATCACCATCTATCGTCGTTAACCATCATCCATTGTTATTGACTACTATATACCACCACTCACCGTTGTTGATCACCACCCATCGCCCACCCCACCTACAATCATTGACCATTATCTATTGTTGTTAATTATTGTTTTAGACTATCATTTACCACCATTCATTATCGTTGACCACTACCCACTACTGTAGACCATGATCCAATACCATCCACTATCGTCGACCATTACCTACCATTATTTACCATCATGACCACAGCCCACCACCATCTACTGTTATTGACTACTTAAGTTTTTCATAAAGACATTTTGGATAGTCTAACAATATTTTTAAAAATATACAAATTAATTAAAACATAATATTATAATATTCCCATAATCCTTTTTAATTGAACAAAACATAATAATATAATGTTTCCAAGAATGTTTAAATTTCTGAAAATGTATGATTACATGAATCAAACACCACCTTAGAATATAAAACCTAGTAATGCCAGCTAACGATAAGAGATAAAGACCTGGAAAAGGTTTGCTAAGAATAATTAAATCTAGATCTTGAGTGAGATTATAAGAAGCCAGTCAATCTGCACACTTGTTATCTATTAAAAATAGTTAAATCCAAATCTATACATATGTCTATATATCTTTTGATGGTGTAAAAATCTTCACTTTCTCATGGTATATATTAGAATTTTTGCCACGAAATTAATTGAAAAGAAAAATATTGTTAACACGGTCTAAGATTTAATGAAATTTCGTATACCTCCCTTTTAGTTTAAAATCTAGTTAGATTTTTCTTAAAAATATAAAAAAATAGTATATTTAAATTCAATTTTAAAATTTTTATTAATGAAATAATAAGAAAAGATAGTCATAAAATTCAAATCAAATAATAAAAGATATTATGAGTATTTTGTGATTAAAGATATAATTTAATTAAAATCAAATGATTAAAATATAATTGATAGAAAAAAATAAAATTTTAATATAAATATAATATTTTTTAATTATCTAACATTAATTAAATTATATCATTAATTAAAAAATATTTATGTTCATAAGATAGTTTGGTCAAGTGGTCTAAGGTGTTAAATTTAGGCTTTGCTATGAAAAAGATGTAGGTTCAAATCCCATAATTGCTATTTCAATTTTATTTGTTCTTTTTCTAATTACCAACTATTATGGGTATTTTTGTAGCAATGTAAAATGGGCTGGCAAAAGCTGAATAGGAGACGAGTCCAACTAGAAAAGGCCCAGATTGTCCAAAAACTGAGGTCACTCAAAGAGGCACCAGATTGCAAACCGCGAGCTAAGGACACAGGACAAGGCCAAGGCAGAAGCCCCAACTTGTTAAGGATGAGCTCTAACTCGCTGGTCGAAGCATGCCACCTCAGCCATCTTCCAGAAGGCTCATTTTAGTTAAACCCGAGAGTGAGACTAACTTACATGGCCAACAAATCACCCAACGCGAGCCTGGGTCACCAAATGAGCAACTTCAAGCATTGGGTATAGAGCATCAAAGTCTAGTCAACAGTCGGAGGCACATACTTCCAATCGATATATCAGCCCTTAACAATTGATAGTGAATTGTCTAGTATTTATTGTCCAATGCGATATAAAAGATAGTTTTACAATTTATCAAATTATCTTTATAACCCCCTACCTTTATAAATAGGGAAAAATCATTGTAAAGAAAGGAAGAAAAATACACACAGAAACTCTACCAAAATGGTGAGGGAACACTCTTATTACAATTCTATTAAACACTACAGAGAAGATCCATACAATAGCAAATGCAATCACTATGGACGTAGGGGTTATACTGACTTTAGCCAAACCACGATAAAAAGCTTCTGGTGTCCTTTATTCTTCTTCCTTTTCAATCTCTTCCTTCCATATTCACACTCTCAATCTGTAGTTTGCGTATTTACTGAACTTTACCTATTGATCAAATTTTATCATTAACATTTTGGCACTATAAGGAGGGCCTAAACTACACCTTCTCTCTCTCTGGTTTATTATGCAACTGCAATGGCAAGAGAAAGAACTACTAGAAGTACAAATGCTACCACTGGCCAATTGGAAGGTCACATGCAGCAATAATAGGAAATGTTGCCAGTTGGAGGCTTAGTTCTCCTTGTGGTAGGCACCTCTGTTGCCTCCATAATAAGTGCTACCGCTGGCATGGCTCCATTGACCCTTTGCCAGTCTAGTGCCTTTAGGACTGACAGAGTACAAGCATGGCACCAGCGTCAAGAGGCGTTTGAAAACATGGTAAGGGAGTTAGCCAATGTGGTGAGGGCACTGGTATAAGCATAGGCCTATAACGCGTAAAGACAAGTTGAGGTTGTTGTGCTTGGAAGAGAATTCCAGCTGTTAGCCTTTAAGGGAGATTGTTAACCTTAAGGGTGAAATTGTTTTAAAGAAAATCCTCACTCTAAACTTGTTTTGATGTT
>JANHAO010010098.1:0-17918 GCA_026873985.1 Saraca asoca
TTATTATCAAATCAATACAGAATGTACAGTCATAGATAAAATAGAGCTCAATCACATTAGCCCTAGGGCACCTATCAGACTAACACTAACTCCCTTTATAATCACAATTATTGGTATCTACTCCTTTAGGTCAGACATTGGTTGCTTATGATAGGGTATCATCTTATGAAATTGATGTGCATGGGATTGTTTTACCTGCTAATTTGATTGTGTCAGAATGGTTGATTTTGATGTTTTTTTAGGCATGGATTGGTTATTAACACATCATGCATGTGTAGATTATCACAATAAGCTGGTTAGTTTTCATATACTTGATAGAGATTTCCTTTTGCTTCAGGGAGATAGGAGTGATGTTTCTGTTAACCTTATTTCTACCTTGAATGCTAGAAAAATGATTAGGAAAGGATGTGAGGCTTATTTGGCCTATATCAGGAACACAAAATAAGTTGAGTAGAAGGCAAAAGATGTACCAGTGGTTCAAGACTTCTTAGATGTTTTTCCTAAAGAGCTACCTGGAATGCCACCAGAATGAGAAGTTAAGTTTTGCATTGATATTGCTCTTAGAATTGACCCCATTTCTATTCTACCTTATCATATGGCACTAGCTAAACTGAAAGAATTGAAAGTATAATTGCAAGATTTAGTGCACAAAGGTTTTATTCAGCCCAGTACTTCACCATGGGGAGCTCCAGTACTATTTATAAAGAAGAATGATAAAACTTTGAGGTTATGTATTAATTCCAAATAGTTAAATAAAGTCACAGTGAAAAATAAATATCCATTGCCAAGAATCGATGACTTGTTTGATCAACTTCAAGGTGTCCAATACTTTTCTAAGATTGATTTATGTTCAAGCTACCATCGTTGCAAATTTGGAAGGAAGAAATTCCAAAAACTTCCTTTTCATACTTGGTACAGTCACTATGAATTTTTGGTGAATGTCTTTGGATTGACTAATGCTCCTATAGCTTTCATGGATCTAATGAACAAAATATTCTAACCTTTCTTTGATCAATTTGCGTTCATTTATGATATTTTGGTGTAGTTCTGTAGTGATTAAGCACATGAACAACACCTAAGGATAGTTTTGTAAACCTTTAGAGAATATCAGTTATATGCCAATTTTTCAAAGTGTGTGTTCTAATTGTCCAGAGTAACTTTTCTGGGACATATGTCTCCAAGGAAGGTATTAGTATAGATCTTAAGAAAGTAGAAGTGGTCCAAAATTGGCCTAGACCCACCTCAATGACTGAAATTCATAGATTTTTAGGTTTGGATGGATATTATCACCATTTTGTGAAGGATTTCTCTTGGATTTCAACCCTATTAACTAAGTTAACTCAAAAACAAACCAAATTCATGTGGTCTGATTCTCATGAAGCAAGTTTTCAATGACTCAAGAAGTATTTGACTATGGCACTAGTGCTAGCATTACCTACAAGTGGTGGCAACTATATTGTTTACTGTGATGCCTCCAAGATTGGCCTTAGGTGTATTTTAATATAACACAGCAAAGTTATAGCCTATGCATCATGACAACTCAAGAAGCATGAATAGAATTATCTTGCCCATGATTTGGAGATGGTTACGATGGTGTTTGCATTGAAGATTTGGCGTCATTATCTATATGGTGCGACATATAAGATCTACATTGATCACAAGAGTTTGAAGTATATTTTTGAGCAAAAAGACCTACGCCTATGACAATGTCATTGGATGAAACTTGTAAAGGACTATGATTACTCTATCTTATATCATCCAAGCAAGGCTAATGTAGTAGCTGATGCATTGAGTAGGCAGTCTATAAGGAGTCTTGCTCATATTGATGTACACAGGAGACTAATCATTCGAGAGTTACATAAGGTGGAAGTTTGTGGAATCCAATTGCAAATATCAAAACATGGGATACTTATGGTACATATGTAGGTATGGTCTCCACTTGTTGATCAAATTATGGCCACACAAGCTCAGGATGTGGATGTTAATAGGCTATTTAACAAAATGAAGAAGGAACCAGATTCGAGCTTTGCAAGAGATGAATGAGGAGCCTTAACTTATCATGGTCAGATATAAGTGCCTAATGTTGCTAACCTATGACAACAACTTATGCATACAGCCCACTCTTTATCTTATGCCATGCACCTTGGGAGTAACAAGATGTATTAAAATTTGAAGACAAGTTATTGGTGGGGAAGAATGAAACATAACATAGTAGATTTTGTTACTCAATGTCTCACATGCTAATAAGTGTAAGCTAAACACTAGAGACTTGTAGGCTTACACTAGAATTTAGAGATTCCTGAGTAGAAGTGGGAAAAAGTTACCATAGACTTTCTTACTAGACTGCCAAGAACTCAAAAGGCCTATGATTCTATATGGGTGATTGTTTGATTAAGAGTGCTCATTCTCTTCTAGTAAAGACTACTTATTTAGCTTCCCATCATTCCTAATTGTACTTAAATCAGATTATGTCTCTTCATGGAGTTCCATTGTTAATCATATATGAACAAGGAACTCAATTCACTACAGGATTTTTGAGATCCTTTCAAGAGGCCTTGGGTTCACAACTCCACTTTAGCACAGCCTTCCACCCTCAACCAGATGGACAATTTGAGAAAACAATTCAAGTTCTAGAAGGCATGCTTCAAGCTTGCGTACTGGAATTTAAAGGTAGTTAGGAGTGATAGCCTTTGATTGAATTTGCTTATAACAACAGATATCATTTTTCAATTCAAATGGCTCTCTTTGAAGTATTGTATGGAAGAAAATGTAGATTTCCCATTAGATGGTTTGAGGTAGGTGAGATAAAGTTGTTAGGCCCAGATTTGATCCAAGAAGCAAATGAGAAAGTCAAGATCATCAGAGAAAAATTAATAATAGCTTAGAGCCATCAAAACTCTTATGCAAATGAGAGAATAAGGGATCTAAAATTCTAAGTGAAGGACCAAGTGTTTTTGAAAATATCACCTATGAAAAGAGTGATGAGATTTGGTAGGAAGGGAAATCTAAGTCCCCAATATATAGGCTTGTTTCCCATAATGAAGAGAATAGGCACCGTGGCTTATAGGTTAAATCTACCTTAAGAATTAGAGAGCATCCATCCTATTTTTCATATGTCTATGTTGAAATACTACTAGATCTGTCTAACATCCTTCCACAAATTCCAATTAAGTTAGATAGTCATATGACTTATGAGAAACATCTTGTAGCTATTGTTGACTGACAAATCAAAAAACTCCACTCCAAGGAATATCCATCTGTGAAAGTCCTATGGGAAAACCATGGGAAGGAAGTGATGACATAGGAACCTGAGCTAGTTATGAAAAGCAAATATCCCTATCTTTTTTAATAGCTTATTGGTATGAACTTTCCATTCTATCATCAATAGAGCTTTATTTTTATAGTTAATCAAATATTTCATTTTGATCCTATACAACTCTACTCATACAATTCAAGGGCAAATTCTTTTGATAGGATGAGAATTTGTAACACTTTAGTAAATAAATCAAACTAGAAGTAAATTTGTAAAATTATATGTTAAAAGTGCATAATTTGTAATTTAACATATTTTCCTTTCAATGAGAAATAATGTCAATAAGTGTATCATAGTGAGTACATTAATTTTATTTCATGGCAAAAAGGTAATTTTCCCCTTTATTTTTCCTTTTTTCTTTTCTTTTTTTTCTTTTTCCTCTTTTCTAGCATACACCAGACCCAATTCCCATCTCCCAAGCAACTTCAGTACCTTGATTCCCCTTCTTTTTTTTTCTTTCAACTGATTCACATCTCTTCTCTGATCAGAATTTCTTCTTCTCCGATCAACTCTTTGAGCTACTATTGCTCCCACCATCCTTGTTTCCTTCTTCCTTCAAATGGTTGTTGCTGCCCTACTTTATTGGAAGCGTACCGCAACAACTTCGATCTTTCCTTGCTCAATTCTAGCTAGTTCTTGCTTTTCTTTTGCATCAATTCTAGCTTATTTTTTTTGTCTCATCTCTGGCTAGCCCACCTTGCTTTGGCCTGCTCTGCTCTCTCCAACCGATCTTGCTCTCTAGCCTATCTTAGTTTTTGATCAACCCTGTGGGGTGCTACAAGATAGTTCATCCCCTTCCTTTCCCTTGCTCAGCTGATGGTGCCAAGTTGAAACCCCAACACAATACTTATATGGTGAACAAATTGTGCACTTTCTTTCATTTGATTTTCTTTTATTTTAAGACTAGATTTAGATAATTAATAAATCTTAATTTAAATTTGAAATAGATTATAAGAGTTAGATGAAGACCTGGTTATTAGGGCTTTTGTGATCTAAAAAAAATGCGAAAAAGAGAGAATTTTCAAGTTATCTTACTACCTAGAGGTGAATCGATGGTTTTCTCCCCTCTTTATGTATATATGACATACACGAAAATGTTTTATGCATCATCTAGAATCTGAACTATGCTACCTTTCTTTTATTAAACAAATTGAAATGTGCACTAGTACTGACCTCTAAAAGAGGGTTTTGTATTGTAGCATATTGTGTATGAGTATATATATCATAGATGACTAATTCTTATTAGAAGAGGAGACAGTTCATTTTTTTCCATTTATTTGGTACATGAACATATGTGCTTGGCTATTTTAATATTGAGGCATATTGCTATACATCCTCAAATGAAATTGAAATCTTATGAGATACTTGTATTGAAAGAGGGCATTGTAATGTTGTTGCAAATTCTACACATGTTTTCAAGAGGGAGAAACTTGATTTATATCCTTTATGTTTGATATGTACTTTACAAAAAAAATGGATTTAGTAAATGTGCTTCCTTTGAAAGGTTGTGACATTTTACAAATTAATTGTTAACTTTAAAAAAAATTAGGATCCTTTGGAAATTCCTTGAAAAACCCTCAAGTACACTTGTGATTAGAATTATATCTATTAAAGGAATAAGGGAAGAATATTTATTGGAAGAATAAGGTGAATGATTATGATTGCTATTTGTTAGGTAAGGTTACCTTTAGGAATTATCTATTGGATTCTAATTATATATAAAAATATAACACTTAGGTAAATAAATTAAGATAGTAGTAAACTTGTGAAATTATGAGTTAAAAGTAAATAATTTAGTTTAACATATGTTTTGTTTGTTGAAAAATAATGAAAGTAGGTGCATTATAGTGAGTGTTCTAATTTTATTTTATGGCTAAAAAGTAATTTTCACTTTTCCTTTTTCCTTTTTCTTCTTTTTCCTAGCACAGAACCCTCCTTCTTCTTCTTTCTCCCTGAATTCCCCTACTTCCAGCTTCTTCTTTTTATCCTTCTCTTCTCTGGATATCGAACTACAGCTGCTCCAACTACTAGTTCTACTCTTCTAATTGTTGCTTCTTTTTGTCCTTCTTTCTGGTATACTTTTACTTCTTCTACCTCACCAACCTACTGCAGCTACCCTACAATAGCAGCTTCGATCATCCAACTAATTCGTAGCTTGCTTCCTCCAATCATTGCTTTGTTTCTTCTCCAATCACCACCCTACTTCTGCTTCCCGGCATTGCAAATGGATGAATCAAAAAATAGGGCAAATTTAGCTTCTCTCTGACGAACATGCATCTGTCCAGCAACCAGCTCTTTTTGGCCAGGGTTGGAGCTGAAGATAGTGGCCAACAACCCACTGTAAACTATAGTCATAGTAGCTTCCTCCTCTTAAAGCTCTCCTGTAGCACTAGCTAAAAATAGAAAGAAAAAAAAACCTAACCCTATGTCAAAATAGTGAGTATATTTATATTCTTTTCCAACTTGACTTTCTTTTACTTTAAGATTATATTTATGGAATTAAAATAGTTTATGCCAAATTAGAAATTGAATGTAAGAAATGGTTGATGATTTTGGTTATTAGGTTTTGGTGAACTAGTTGGATAAGCCATTTTGGAAAGTTGTGATTCAAGAATACAATCTAAAGTTATCTTATTACCTCTTCAGGTGAGTGGATATTTTTTTAACCTCTTTTTACAAATGTAAGTTATATTTGATATTATGATTTGGAACATCATAGATTACTATAATTATTAAGTAATTTGAATGTTGCTAATTCCTTGTTTATGAAAATAAAACCATACATTATCATATATATGTATATATAGAGTGCTACATTATACATATTCCTTTTGAATTATTTATTGCATTTGATGGTCATAACTTTATTATTTTGCTATAGTGGGTTGTTGAAATTCTTGAACAAGATTTTACATGCAATGGATAACAATGTTGTCTTATGATTCAATTTATAAGTTGGCTGGAAATATTCTTTATTTTTGAATGTATATTGCTAATTGAGTTTTCTTGAAATTTGAATCCATTGAAAATTACTTTAGAAAACCTACAAGTGAACTTGTGATAGAACTATATTTGTTAGAGGAATAAAGGGGGATATATGTTGGAAGAATAAGGTGAATGTTGATAATTGGTATCAATTAGGTAAGTTCACCTTTAAGAATTACCCATTGGATTCTAATTGTATATAAAAATTTTGAATTCTTTTTCGATTACTTAAAAAATTTGTGAAGTAAGAACAATATTAGTGATTTTTCTTTACTAAATTGTTTGATAAGTATTTTGGAAAAATAAAAATAATATTGTAGTTGTTTTTACTGTTTCAAATTTGATAATATGCTTACAAACTGATGCTTAAATCTTCATATATTTATGCTTTACTACCTTAATTTTGAATATGAATTGTAAACTAATTATTAGTTTTCTAGGGGATTCTCCACTCATTGGGTTTCTAAGAAACTCACTCTATTTTCTTTTCTATTTTTAGAGCCTGAGGCCACTCCCGCTACTCACCCACATTCATTTTGTCTTGAGTCTGCTCCTTGATTGGATAGACTTCTTTTGCAAAGCATAAATGCATATCGATGGTGGTATTTTGTTAGTTGGTGTAGTCGAGTCGTTTATGTAATTATGTCTAGCTGTCGCCCAGTAATTTGTGCACATTGTGATGTCTGCACTTTTGTGGTATTCTATTTAGTTACATAGGATGTGAGTAGGAAGTGTAGCCCTCAACTATTGTATTGGCCTTGTGCCCAGGGTCTGAAAAATAAGGGAAACGCTATTGAATTTTTGTTAGAAATTTAAAGTATTTTGATAAATGTGTTTGTGTTATTTAGGTTTGTCCTCACTTCCTTCATATTTTATACTTGTCTAGTTACACTCCATATAGGAGGCATGTAACATCATGGTTTTTATCGCATTATTAAGCATGTAGAGGGTTACCTATCGGTGCCTTCTACATTGGTAATGTGCCGTGGAACGGGGTATGACAAGAAATTTTGAATCTTTTTGATGAAGTAAGAGCAATATTGCTGGTTTTCTCTACTGAATTGTTTGATAAGTATTCTAGACAATAGAGTGATACTAAACTTGTTACTAACTATTTTAGATTTGATAACATGCTTACAAACTGATGTTTATATCTCTATATATGTATGTTTTACTACCTCAATTTTGAACATGAATTGTAAACTAGTCACTAGTTTTCTGGGGAATTATCTGCTCAGTAGATTTCTAAGAAACTCACCATTTTTTTTCTATTTTCAGAGCTTAAGGCTACTCCCGTTGTTTGCCTACATCCATCTAGACCTGAGCCTGCTCCTTGACTAGGTAGACTTCTTTTGCGAAGCATGAACACATATTGATGGTGGTATTTTGGTAGTTGGTATAGTTGAGTCATTTATATTTGTGTCTAGTTGTCGCCCAGTAGTTCATGTACATTGTGATGTCTGGGCTTCTCTGGTACTCTGTTCAGATAAATAGGTTGTGACTATGGCATATAACCCTTAGTTATTGTATTGGCCTAGTGCCCAAGATCCGGAAAACAGGAAAAATTCTGTCAGATTTTTGTCAGTGTTTTGATAAATGTGTACATATTGTTTAGATTTGTTCTCATTTCCTATCTATTTTATACTTGTCTAGTCGCTCTCCACATAGGAGGCGGGTACCATTCAAGATTTTATTGCATTGTTAGGCTTGTAGAAAGTTATCTATTAATGACCTTCTATGCCAGTCACTTGCTATGCATCGGAACATGATAATAAAAGTTTTTAAAAATATAATTAAAATGAGATAAAATTCACTTAAATAAATGGTTCATTGACTTAATTCAATTTCTCTACTATTCATTATCTTTAACTTATCATATAACTATTATTCCCTTCGTTGATTAACCGTAAGTATAAGGTTTGCTAAATGAATTTAAAAGTATTTTGATACACGTTATTTGATAGTTACATGATATTTTATTAATACATAAAATAATATAAGTCTCAAATAAATTTTTGAATTTTCATAGTTGTTAAAAAAAAAGGTTTAAAAAACATTAATTATTTTAAATAATTAATAAATATTTTTCACCTTCTGAGGAAATTTGCGGTGTAAGTTTTATTAGACGTCTTTGAACTTGCCTCATTCAATTGGATTTACTGGAAATTATTAATTTTGCTTGTTACTTCATTTTAATTGAGTATTAAATATATAATAGTTTTTATGATATTTTGTTTATGCCTTAAAAATTCTAAGAGTTGTCTAAACAAGTTTTAAAAGTTTTAAGTAGATATATTTATTCAGCTCCACTTTACTTGTAATACCTATTATAAGAGTGGTATAAAAAAAAGACAGACCCACACAAAACCTGACACTATCACTTTCCCCATCTTTCTTCATCTCTGTTACGAGAACAGAGAGAAAAGAAGCAAGCCAGAACCCCAAGCTTCTGCCTTTTTTGTAACTGCATCTGTGCCTTTCCCGTAAGCCATCCATGCTATCCAGCATCACGGTGGACTTGTCATCCAACCGGTCTTATCTGTCCTGTTGGATGAGGAGTTTGGACTGCGGTTGTTAGGAAGCCTCATCGATCTATTGCTGCTAGGAAGCCCCATTGAATTGTTGCTGCTAGGAAGCTTCAGTTTTGCGGAGTAAGCAAACAAGGAAGCTAGCTAGTCCTTTTGCCTCAAGGAGCTCGCCGACCTGACCAGTGCACAGGAATCTCACAGCAGAGCAGTGGGTGTCGCCGGAACCAGCTTCCTCTGCCACCGAGTTCCACCAACTCCATCTGCCATTGAGTTTCACAGTGGTGCTGCAGGAGGAGTGGACAAACCTCAGCCTAGCAGCCAAGCAAGGTTTCCTCAGGCCAGTAGTAGCTGCTCTGTTTGTGTAACATCGATTAGCTCAAGCCATTGTCGTAGCCCAGCATGCCCAACGTGCCAGGCAACAAACCTAGCCTGCAGGCCAGCAAGTCCAGACTGACAGGTCAGCATATCCAATATGCCAAGTGGCAAGTCCAGGTTATAAGTTAGCATGTCCGATGTGTTAGGCAACGAGGCCGAGCTGGCAGGCTAGCATGCCGATGTGCAAGCCTTCCTGGCTTGCAGGCTGCTTGCTGCTACCGCCAGACCTTCAAGTGCCAAGGTTGGTCCAGGTTATGGAAGAGAAGCTGCCATTGATCCCTCTGCCACCAGTCGCAATGGACAGCCTGTCAGTGTGCTTACAGCCAATGTGACCACCGCCAGTTTGCTCCATCCAGCGAACCACCATGCGGCTGAAGGTGTTCAACTTTGGGATGGGCCATTCGGGTAGTAATCAAAGCTCTAATCTCAGCCACTCCCAGAGCTTACTTTGAGCTATTTTCAAGCTCTCCAAAGGTATTGTTTAAGAATGGACAGCTTAACCATTTTTCTTGGAAAGGCTGTTTAACATTGGATAAGAGAAGCTCTATTTGCAGCAGTTGCAGCTACCGAAGGCTGATCACTCTTTGCAGCCAGCAACTGCCCTGCTTGGACTGAAAAGTTGGGAGTTTCAGCTGCATGCCCAGCTCATGTAGCAGCCCTTGAGGCAAGTAGATTGCTTACTCATTATAGTATATGAATACATGTAAATTCTTTCTGTTGGTGCTGAGGTTGGAGAAGTAGAGACCGGAAATAGGGTTCTGTTCTCAGACATAAATGCTTACGGGGTAAGTGGCATTGGTGCTTATATATTCACTTTAAAATTATATTTGAGATGATGTGATGTTATATATTTTGTGAGATTGGCTGATTAAAAGTGGTATTACAAGTCGCTGGCTAAAGAAACTATTTTATTATGTGAAGGAGAGCTTACAGGAAAAATGATTCCTCCGTGTCTATGCTTAGAGAACATAGGGAGATCAAATTTTATATGCTATTTTTCGGAACCTATCTATATAACTTGGGAGGTCCTCTGGCCAAGCTAAAAAATAAAAAATAAATAAAATCTAAACACTACATAATTTCTGGGGTTTCTTTGCCTGATATGTGATGAAACCATATAGAGTCTATGATGAAATGTGAAAACTATCTCTCTGTAAGGGAAAGCTCCTTTCTTTGTAGTAGTTTTAAAATTTAAGGCTGACGGTGCCGAATTTTATTGAAGCTCTTGTTACCAGTTGCAAATAACTAGTCTTCATTATGGCTATTTTCTTCTAACATCGTACTGTGCTCAGTATTACATTGCTAGAATGAATCTTTTAACTTAAAAATACTGAGTGATTTGCAATGTGGTGGTGGTTATCGTTACCAGAGAAGGAATTTAATTGTTAATTAATTGCCACACTTCTAGTAACAAAATCCCACATTCTTTTGCCTCAACGTTTGAATTCTTCACCGTATAAAATTGATGCAATTCTTCGTCAGGTGGATCTGTGGACTGATGCAAAACACTGCTTTTGTAAAGCAAGTGACTTGCTAGCTGTGGTTGAGTAGATGCCATTGAGTGAGACACAGGAAGCATCAGTCTTTATGGTAGCATTGAAAATCCTGTTGAGTTTAATTACACTGTTCTTGTTTTGAGCATGAGTGTGAATTGACAAGTAAGAATCCTTGAACGATTCTTCAAGAAACAAACAAATATAAAATAAAATTTGAAATGGCCTCTTGAATGAGGAAATGATTGTTTGTGTAATAAGCTAACTAGTTGATTGAATGTGGACAAGAACATTGAACTATTATGATGTGTGTTTGATGAGTTATGTATAAATTGAAAATTAGATTCATGGAGCAAGTTCTTTAAGGAATTTTCAAAAGTACTTTTTAAATATATGTATATATATTGATATTAACATGATCATGAAATCTATTCAAGAGATAAGAGGGAGAATATCTATTAAAGGGATCATAAGGCAATTGGAGCTCTAATACTAATTTATAAAGTGGTAAGTTACCTAAAAAAACTTGCATCCAACTCTCAGTTCATTGGTATGCCTTCAATTGATTGAATTAAAAGTGTTTGATTGGAATGCTTTATGTACAAGGGAATGTGTTGATTTGATCAAAATGCCTCTATTTGCCAAAGAATGACAATAAGTCATTCTTATTGATTGATTGTGATTATGAAATATTGATTAATTGTGATTATGAAAGTGACAGTTTTCTCATAGACTTAGACTTTAAATTGATGTGTTTGGAAACTACCAATATGAGGGTTTTTCATATCGATTGCGTTGAATAGTTAATAACCCTTTAAATAAATATATGTGTGTGTATATTAAATTGCAAATTCATTGTGAATATAATTATTTAATTATTGATTGAGGTTACTTCCAAATAAATTCATAACTGTCATACCTGGTAAATCGATAAGCCTGAATTGGCTAAACTATAAATTGTTGTATTTTATTAAAATTGCATGTGAGCCACATGATATAAATAGTATTTAAAGTAAGTAATGTATTTACTTGGTTTTATTGAAACTCTTTACATTTTCTTGGAAAAAAAATGTTTTAGTTTCAAGTTCACTTGTTTTCATGAAGATCATTATTGAAGGTGGAGAACATTAAACCAGGATATTCAATTGGCAGTTGTAATGTTTGTATACACATATGTTAAGTCAATTTTATATTTGTTATATTTCTTTTGTGTCCAATAAATATATGAGAGCTTGTGGATTATATTTATAGGATGTTGGAAGGGCGCGTGACCCTAGAAACGTCTGAAAAATAGATGAGAGTTTGTCAAAATTTTTGTAAAAATACTTTTGATAAATTTATAAAGCATTTGACATTCAAAGAAATTTTGCTTTGTTTTTCTTAAATTTAAAAATGAGTTTTGTTTTCATGGTTTGATTTTGGTCAAGCAATTTCATAGTATCAAAAAGGCTTGTATGAAGTTATCACTAGGTGATTTCCTATGCCGAACACATTCCCAAAATTGAGGGCGTAACAATAACCTTATCTTTGCATGAATAATCTTGGTTGGTTTTCTTGTGTTTCTTCTTTGAAGTATCTCAAGCTTAATGACATTGATCTTTACCATGAAACTACTTGGCTTGAGCCAGTAAGTATGCTTCCTTCACTTTTAGGGTTACGCTTTGTCATGTCCTAGTTCATAGTATGTGATCAGTGTAGAAGGTCACCGATAGATAATTCTCTATAAGCTTGACAATGCAGTAAAATCCTCAATGTTATACACCTCTGATAAGGAGTGCATTCAGACAAGTACAAAGCATGTATGAAGTGAGGACACCTAAACAACATAGACACATTTATTAAAATATTTCATCAAATTTCTAACAAAAATTCAGTAGAATTTCCCTTATTTTCCAAACTCTAGGCATTAGGCCAATACATTAGTTGAGAGCTACACGCCCTACTCATAACCTATACAACTAAACAAAATACCACAGAAGCCCAGTATGTACAAACTACTAGGCAAGAACCAAACTCAATCACATAAATGACTTGACTACACCAACTGCTAAAATGCCACCATCAATAAGCGTTCAAGATCTGCAAAAGAAGTCAACCCAATCAAGGAGCAGACTCAAGTCCAAATGGCTGTGGGTGAATAGCAAGAGTGACCTCAGGTTCTGAAAATAGAAAAGAAAACAGAGTAAGTTTCTTAAAAACTTAATGAGGGAATAATCCTCTAAGAAACCAATGATTAATTACAAATTATATACAAACGCAATGTAGTATATCATAGGCATCAACTTGTAAACATCTCACAAAATAAAAAATTTCAATTTATTGAAGAAATCAAATTCAATAAATAAATCAGTCATCAAGTTATAATAGGAAAACAAGGTACAACAATTAAAGAATAGTCATCATATTGTAAAATAAAGATTTCACTAAAATCTTTCTTCTACTTTAAATAATCGAATAATAGAAAAATTAAATTTAAAAAAAATATTTGGCATCCAATGATTAATCCCTAAAGGCAAATTTACCTAGCAGATATTGATCGTCATCATTCACCTTATTTTTCTAACAAGTATTCTCCTTCTTATTTCTTGAACAGATATAATTCTAATTACAAATATATTTGAGAGTTTTTCAAAGGATTCAGATTTCAAATTTAATTTTTCAAAGAAGTTGAATACCAATATATTGTATAAAATAATAGGCATAAATAAAAGGGCTCTAGAAGCATTTTCAATCAATTCATACATGAAATTATTTGACCGTGTAATCATCCAATTTAATATAATGCCTTTGTTCAATAATTTCAATAATCCCTATATGGCAAAAATAGTAAAATTTTCCAACATCAAGTATAATAAATAATGCTTAAAGCAGTGATTATATATAATGTAGTACTATTTATCATAATGTATAATTTTATTTTCAAAAGCAAAAAACTAACATTAAAAATTATAGTATTCTGTGATGTTTCAAATCAAGTTAATAAATAAAATTAACATTTGTGAACTAAAAAAATTTATAAAGAGGAGTAGAGTTATCCTCTCACCTTAAAATGCCAAAATAACCTCAATTTACATTGAATCTAATTTGGTCCAAAGAGCAACTTCACACTTTTACATCAGGTTACCAGTACTATGGATTGAAGATAAATTGAGCATTACTTTAGCTCAATAATTCTCTAAAGTCAAGAGTCTAGTCGTTGGCGTCAAGAAGGAATTTGGGTTTTTAGAATAAGGAGACAAAAATTAAAATCATAAGAATTTCCCTTAACCACTCACAAATATCCTATATTATCACTCTACTGGTATAATTCATAATTAATTCAAAATTAACTTCCAACCTAATTAGAGATCAAATCATCACCTACAAATGCTCCATGGTACGAATTGAGGCGAAAAGAGGAAATATCTTGTTTCCAAAATGCACCATTCCTCTGCTAGGACCAGAACTCGGATAAGCTTCAAAGCTTCACAAAAAAGAAAAAAGGAATTAAAGTAAAGGGGAAGGAGTGGGCTTACTCTTAGTTACTCAAAATTTTCAAGGGGCAGAAGGGAGGAGCTGAGCAGGCCTTATTTAGTCCGATTATCAGCTGGCCAGTGTCCCATGCTCACTAGACAAGTGCTCGAATAGAGCAACGTTGTTGTTGGGCTTGCGGCCTGAGCTGGGTACCTCGCATCAGCTGGCTCGTATGAGGCTTCACAGTCGTCAGCTGAAAACGTGAGATGGGAGTGATGAATGTGCAACAATGGCACCGGAAATTAGAGGTGGGAGCTGGAGAAGATGGAGAAGAAGAAGTAGCTGCCCTGGTTGCCGGTAAGACAAAGGAGAGAAGGTGAAGAAGAGGAGGCCGGAAGCAGGGGAGGGAGGAGGGCTCTGTTTCGGGGAAAGAGAGTGAGTGCCAGAAAAGGAAACAGGAAAAATTATTATTAACCAAAGAATAAAATTAAAATACTTACTATAACACATACTCATCGTATTTTTCATCAAATAAAATATACGTTAGATTATAAATTATATATTTTTTACGCATATTATTACAAATTTATTTACTGAAGTGTTACGCGATCAGGACGTGTCTACTTGAATACATCAGGTCACCTCTGCTGGTATGTCAATTCTACCTCTCTTGAGCTTCGTGATCTTTCTTACAATAATCTAAATTCTAAAGTATTTAAATGGGTGTCTTATTTCAATTATAGCCTTTCTTATCTCTCTCTTGACTCCAATCTTTTGAGAGGTCAATTACCCAATTCGTTAAATCTTTAAAATTTGGAATTGTTGGACTTGTCCAATAATGAACTTAATGGATCAATTCGTGATTAACTCTTCAAATATCGGACATTTAAAATATCTTAACCTTTATAATAAATTGTTCTGTGTTCCCGTTCCTACAGCATTACGGAATTTATCTTTTCTAATCTCATTAGACCTTAGTTTCAATCGTTTGAAGGGAAGTCTTCCACTATGTCTTGGGAAACTCTCAAACTTGGAGCATTTGTACGTTGGAGAAAATTCCTTATTAGAGGGTGTTGTATCTGAAGAGGATTTCGCCAAACGCTCAAATTTAGAGCTGTCGGACTTGAGCTCATCAAATCTTGTCTTCCATTGTGATCCCAGTTGAATTCCTCCATTTCAACTTAGTTATATATATTTGGGATATTCAAAGTTGGGTCCCATATTACCTGCATGGTTGTACACACAGATATTTATAAAATCTCTAGACATTTCAAGCTCTGGAATTTCATTTATAAGTTTAGGGAGATGGCCACCACAGTTAGCAGTGCACTCTACCTATCCAATAACTCAATTGACGGAGAAATATCAAATGTTATCATAAACACTCACTGGATAGTTACAATCTAATAATTTTAGTGGTAGGCTCCAACATATATCCTCAAATGTCACCCTTCTTAGAATGCACAAAATTTTTTTCTTGGGGCCTATTCTCCTCTCTTGTGACACGGAATGAATGAGAAGAACAACTTGCAAGTCTTGAACATTTCATATAATATTCTCAGTGAGGAACTTCCAACTGATTATTGATTGTGTTGGAAATCCTATCTTTATTTAAATTTGGCAAGCAATAATCTTACTAGTAAAATTCCTGATTCCATTGGCTTATTACCTAATCTTAAATCTTTGCATTTGTATAGCAATAGATTTTTTGGAGAAATACTTGCCTCACTGCAAAACAAAAACAAATATTTTTTTTGGAGAAATACTTGCCTCACTTGTTCTCTTATCCAGCGTTACATATTCTTTTAGATAATAGTTTTTTTAGGATTTTTAGCAACAAACTATAAAACCATTGCCTATTATTCAATTATAGGCAATGGTTTTCATTTTATGTTTTAGCAACGATTCTTTAAATCTAAGACAACACTTATAAACTATTGCCAAAGAGAATAGGCAACGGTTTAATTCAAAATAGGGAACGATTTTTTCATAAATAAACAACACCTTAGTACATAATAGGCAACGATTTTTGACATATATAGGCAACACTTATCAACTATTGTTAGATAGAATAGGCAACGATTTTTTATAAATGAACAATACGTGGGTGCCCAATGGGCAATGACTTTTACTATAGGAATAGATTACATAGTCGATTCATGGATGAATTTTCATATATGAATCGATTCAGGAAGATTAGTTTATGGAAATTTTTTCACCGAAGGTTAGGAATTTTGTGTGAATCGATAGCTTAATCGATTCACAAAGGCAACGGTTTTTGCTTTGTGAATCAATTACCTAATCGATTTATAGATAAGTTGTTGATAATCATATATGAATTAATTTTCGAATCGATTCAAGAAAATTTAGTTTATGAAAAAAAATTTGACTGAAGGTTTGGAATTTGGTTCGAATCGATTTCTATTCGATTCAGGAACAATATTCATATATAAATCAATTCTGGAATCGATTCATAAAGGGTTGAATAGATTCTGGAGTCAATTCCTTTGGTTATTATAACATGCACAGTCAACACATCACATCCATTCTATGAAAAAAAGAATTTTCAATCACTCCAATAGTCAATACATTAATTAATTTATCCCAAATTTGAAGAAATAAATTCAAAACAACAAGATAAATGTAAAGAACATTAATTGTAAGTTCAACAGCTAAATTCAAATCATATTCATTAAAGATTGCCATCATCACCAGCAGTACCTACTTCCAGCATGTTATCAGCATTTTGATTTGCTCCTTCACCACCAATATTGTGTTGCATATTGTCCTGATAAAATATATAAAATATGTAAGCAGTAAACAGTTATTTAATTATTCTTATATAATTTGCAAATAGAAGGATAAAAAAAAAACTAGCCACTTCAATTATATAATGTCTGCTGCAATAAGATATCTCTATATGTAAATAAGTGAATTGAAACTAATAATACCTCTTCATTGGCTGGAATATGTGTTGATGCAAATGATTGTGTATTACCATTTCGTGCACTATTGGCATCATCTAAAGGGGCTTTAAGTAATCTAGGAATGGCCCCTAAATTGAGTCCATTAATGTTAGACCCTTGCAACACTACTTTTAAAAGTTCCTTCAACACTTAAACCTCACTTCTCAAGGAGGCTACCTCGTTATGGTACTTTCACTTCAAAGCCTCAATTTCTTCTTATCTTTTTAAGGCAATTGGTGTAATAGATCTCCCAAAGCAATATACTCTCCCTGACTTTTCCTTCCCAAACAGAGCATGAAAGGCATCAGTATTGGCTTCACTAGTCAACTCTTGAAGTTGTAACTGCAAAAACAAACAAGGAAGTCAATAGAGCAACTAAATTTATAAATTTAAACAGTGAAACTAAATTGTTACTCACAATTTTATCTTGTGTTTCTGAATCTAATGCCTTTCCTTTACTACCTTCGCGAGTTTTAATGAACATTTCTACTTATATGGGCTCTGCATTATTCTGATTGTTAGCACGCTGCAATAAATGTTATGCAAGTAAGTCTAAAATTTATTACAATTTATGTAAGATTCTACCAATCACGTAACTAAGTTTTTCCATTTATGTCCAAAATACTTAAATATAGTACCAATCATTGTCGTATTCTTGCAAAATTGATCGGTCCCATTCGATGCCTCCACTTTTGTTGAGCACTATTTTGGACATTCATGTGGCTGAGTTTCTATAATTTAACAAAATAGAAAGTCAAAATTTAACATTCTAGAGAGAGGAATTATATATAGTAAGACATTCTAC
>JANHAO010010099.1:0-17961 GCA_026873985.1 Saraca asoca
TCCTCTTGTGATAGGTATTCATGTAAAAAAGTATCATGTGCCATTTGTTGAATAAAAATATCTACTGTGTAATGCCTGTTTGTCTATGGTACTATGTGTCTATATATTCTCTCCTCAGGGAGATTGCCTTTGCATCTGATTATGAAAATGGCATAGACCAAAGAGCTTGGGAGGGTCTACTTGACCATTGAATTTTGATATATTGCATGTAAGTTGGTATTACAATAGCATTTCAGTTATTGTTTTTGAGTAAGTGTTCGGATTCTATATCTCACATTTGTTTCATGGTTCCTAACCCCTTAGTGATTAGGGATCATGAGATAATTAAGGAACTTGGACACCTCTTAGAAACCATCTAGAATTTCCTAGTATGAGAGGAAAGAAGAAATGGCCTAACAACATACTATTGGTCAAAGAGAAGGTTGCTGCATCACGAAGATTTTATGAAATTCTTACTGCTAAAAGAAAAAGTTCACCAATTTAGGTTACAAAGGCAAGTGGTAGCATCCAAAGAGTTGGTTCTACTAACCCTAAAATTATTGAGAAAAGCTATTTTGGATGAGATATGAGTTTCTTAGCTAATTCAATTAAGTCTGATATAGCTAGAAAAATTTTGAGCAATGAGAAAAGTTCTGTCTCCTATAGGTCCCTTAAAGTAGCTAAAAATAAGTTGTTTATGAGAAATGATAAGTCATCTTGTAGTTTGAGATTACAATCAGCTAGGCCTCAGGAGCCAAAATTAACCAGCAGAAGAACTGAGAAAACAACCATGGAAAGAAGGTATTTAGTTTGTTTTCAAGTTTAGCTGTTCAGTTTTTGGTTTATTGCTTTGAGCCTCATATATGCTAAACAAAATTTTGCATTTGATGAAAGAATCTATGTTGACATTTAATGAGGAAGAATTCAAGAAAGGCCACCAAGTCTCATCTACATATCTGTGTATTCTTCTTGTCTTATAGTATGCATGCATCCTAGGATTAATGGTGTTGCTTAATGGAGGTGTTGCTTAATGGAATAGTAACCATTAGAAGGGCAGTAGATAGGAATATTTAATTTTTTGATATGATAGTATATACGTGGGAATACATGAGAATGTAAGTTTGTTCTTTGAATACTAAAGGAAATTGGAAAATGCGTATTTAATTTCTCAAATGTTCATGTCCCTTTTTTTTTTACATATCCTAGATGTATCCTTATCCTAGTTATTTAAAATTTACCTTATCCCCATGCCCATTATACATATTGTATTTGTGCTTCATATATGGCAATGCATATTCTATTTTACAAGATTATGTAGAAACCATTAAGGGGTGTTGTAAAGGTAATACTGACTAAGAAGTCACTTGCACAAGAAGCTCAAGGTCTATCTTGCACCTTTTCTTCACGGCATGCGATATACATCTTTTTATGAGGTAGAAATACATATATAATTTTTTTAAACAAAATATTAAAAAAATTTAGTGACTATTAAATTAACCCTCACTAAATTAAATTACAATTTTTTAAAAAAAATAGTGACGGTTAAATTAATCCTCGCTAATTAAATTACAATTTTTTTAAAAAAAATAGCGACGATTAATCAATTTCAATTTTCCAGCGGTTCTGTTAAACTGCCATGAAGGTCGACTCGATGGTGTATTTTCTGGTGGTTTTTGTAACCACCGTTATTTTACTCTACAGTGGTTCTAACCGCCGCTATATACATTACATAACCGCTACTAAATTATACCATTTTTTGTAGTGAGAGACTTATTTCCTTGGAAGGGCAAGTTAACTTAGTAGAATCAATAATGGTTTTTTGGTATGATAAAACTTTTTTGAGTTTACTTTGTTTGTCCTATTTGTAAGTGGTCAATTTTTGGAAGAGAGAAATGGAGTTTCATTGTGAAATCTAAGACTATAACTACTTCAAAGATTAGTGGATTGAGTTCTGATAGGATTGGACATAATTTTGTTTTTGTGGATGGTCATATATGCTGGCTTGGCATAAAATTTGATAGTCGTGTCCCTTGTGCAAAGTGGTTACTCATTTTGAATGTTAACTCAGACATATTGATAGAGTACAATCTTTCAAAAAGTCCAATTGTGATTGAAGCTTCAAGATTGATGGTGTATAATAACAAGGTTGTAGTTATAAGTAATGATAGATGTGAACCAGAGCATATGAAGATAAATATTTGGTGTTTGGATAATATTGGCAAGACAAAGTCATAGTGGATAAGACTGATTACTGTTGGGTCTAGTATTTGTTTCTATGATGTGCAATTGATAATAGACAACCAAATTTTACTGTCAAGGCTATAGAACAACTCCAGGAATTTTTAGTCTCATCCATACATGTGAATTGAGGCTGTTAGATATTCCTAACATTTCAAATAGAAGACTATTTATATATAGGCTAGGATAATCTTTTAGGGTTGGTTTTTATGGTTCTTACAGTAACAGTTAGTGTGAAGTGGTTTTTATTTTTCAGTTGTTGTTTACATTTTGTTTTCCAATTGTTGTTTACTTTTTACTATAATAAGACTATATTGTCTATAAAAAATAGCTTGAAAGTAGTTTTTGTCAAATTATTACTTTTTATTTAATAACACATTCATAACATCATTTTTTAGTTTGGAGTGTTACAATGTCCATTTTGGATGAATTTGCAATTAGTTTTTGTCAAATTATTTCATCTAATGGAAGAGACGTGCTAAAAAAGAAAGAGAATCAAAATTTTAAAATGAGGAAGAGAATGAAAATAGTACAAAAATCATATGACATTGTATAAAGTAATATAAAAAATTAATCATAAATCAGGCCGTGGCTTAATTAACTTTGCAAGAACTAGGAAACTTAACAGATTTTCCATAGTGATAAATGTGAAGTAGAAGTACCAACTATTGTAGAGCCTACCCTAGGCCATGGCTTAATTTTGTGTTGAAACTTACTAGTTGCAATAAAAAAAAAAACAAATAAAGTTAAATTAACCTTTCAAGATTATAGAATTTCATGTGCAATATTCACTAGAGCACTAAATTATTAACCACTCCTAGCTCCAACCTTAGAAAGGAGGTCAACAAAAGGATCCAATTCTAATTCCATAGAGTCTACCTAAAATATAACTCCTTCTATATCTTTATATTGGAGGATGAGATGAGCACAATCTATTAGCTATTTTGTATCTTTATTCAAAGGATTACATGAAAACTAACAGAAGTATTGGTAGTACATTAAATAAGAACATATAAAATGATACATTAGAGTAATACACCATGTCATGTTGAGTACTCTATTTTAGTTTCTTATTCCTTCTATTCTCTAGTAAGTTACCCAATCCATGTATCTTATTGATTGAAAGTTTTTTGAATTTCTGAGCACAAGGCCTATACAACAAATACATAGCCTATATAACAAAATTAAAATCACAATAGCCTAGACAAAACAAGACCCGCAACCCACTGGACCATAACCAGACAAAATATATGCACATCTCAACTATGCCAACTGGCAGAATTTTCATTATCAATATACCCTTAAGCTCCACAGGAAATAATCTACTCAATCAAGGAGTAGATTCTAAACCAGATAGGTGAGGGTGGATGGTGGGGGTGGCTTTAGGCTCTGAAAAATAGGAAGTAAAATAGAGTGAGTTTCACAGAAACTCAGTAAGCAAATAATCTTGCGAAAAAAACTAAAACTCAAATGGCAATTTATGGCCAAAATCTAAGTATAGAAACATGCGTTTGTGAAGATAATACTAAATGGTTTAAAATAAACAATCTAAAAATAATTTTAGAAACTTTTATTTACTAGAAAAGTCATGTCAATAGACATAGTAATCAACAAGTGAAAATTGTGAAGCAGAATTTGACATTATGAGAAGCATTCACTAGATATAAACATAAGAAAAATCATTAAAATCTCTTGAAATTTACCAATATTCAAGCATCAAAAGATTCTGGATTTTTCTAAAATACAATTGGAATCCAAAGGATAATTCCTAAAGGTAACTATACCTAACAGATATCATCGTAATACACCTTATGCTCCTAATAGATATTCTCCCCCTTATTCCTCGAATAGATATAATTCTAATCATAAGTGTACTTGAGGGTTTTCCAAGGAATATCCAATGGATTCAAGATTTCAAAAATAAGTAATTAAATCAAAAAGCATTGTACTATCGGATATATCTAGAAATAAGAAACAGTCCTAATCAGTTCATGATATCAGAGTTCAAAAAATATTGTCAATCATTTTATGTAGCATATAATTTAGGACTATCAAAAATTCAATATCATGGTAAGATGAAATCATTGGTTCTATAATCAGTAATTATTATAAAATGCATAAATACACTATGGTAAATCATTTTCATATCTATGTAATATATGGTTAAAATTTTGAGTCAAGCTAACATCAATATTCAATTTACTCAAAAATATTAATGTTCTAGATAACAAAGTTATTTTGTTTTGCAAAAAGGGATTCACAAAAGAATAGGATTATCCACTCACCTTGATTAGCAAGATAACCTCAAATAACAAGATAATTCCAAAAATCCTCTTTCTCTCCTTTTTTTTTCAACTAAACCCTAGTGACCAGATACTCATCTAATTGTCAAAAATCTACTTCAGATTTAAATCAAAACCCATTATTTATCTAAATATAATCTTAGATCAAGAGAAAGACAAATCAAAAGCAAAACAGAGTGTACAAGGGTTTACCACCAACTGACCAAATGAAGGGAAGAAGATAGACTAGTTTGTAGTAGCCCAAGAAAAGTTAGTTTAGCAAAAAAAAAAAAAGGGTCAAGCCAGTAAGTCAACTCAGCCAGAAAAATGGACCTCATTAGAAAAAGGGCTGCCAAATGAGGAGGCCACAAAGCAGTACGAGTCAAGCTCAAGACTCCCTCCTAGCAGTTCCTACACCGATGGAGAACATAAGCCAGTAGCAAGCTGATCGGAGGGCAATTGAAGAAAGGCCACTAGAAAAGCTAACCCAAGAGAAAATGATCGATGATTAGTCTATTGAGCTGGTTAGAGGAAAGAGGAAGCTAGAGAAATGAAAAGGAGAAGAATGGAAGCGTCAGTTTGCAAGGATGAAGAATAAGAGAGGAGGAAGAGAAGACCGATAGTAAAGGAGGGAAGTCTTCGGGAAACAGAGGAGCTTCTGGAAAAAAAAATGAAAAAGGCAAGGGTGGTAAATGCTTGGAAATAAGGAAAAGTAAAATGAAATGTGAAAAATTGTAATTTAGCCTCAATGAAACTTCAACATATTCATTATAGTCCACCAGAAAAAGAAAAAATTATGCTTAGGCCATAATGAAAAATTTTAAACTTTCATTATGGTCCACCAGACTTCAAATTATTTTTATTTATTTTTTTCTAAGGTGTTACAAACTCTCTCCTATCAAAGGAATTCATCCCCAAATTCTAGAAGCAAAGTTATACAGGATCAAAATGGAGTATTAGATTATCTATTGAGAATAAGGTTTAAAAGGTATGAGAAGTGAAGGTTTATATCAATAAGTCATTCAAATAGATGGGGGTATTTATTCTTCATAAGTGGCTTAGGTTCCCAAGTCATCTCTTCTTTACCATGGTTTACCCACAAGACTTTCACAAAAGGATATTCTTTGGAGTAGAGTTTTCTGATTTGTCGATTAACTATAGCTATGAGACACTCCTCATAAGTCATATGACTGCCTAACTCAATTGGAATTTGGGGAAGAATGTGAGATAGATCCAGAACATACTTTTTTAGCATGGACACATGGAAAATAAAATGGATGTTCTCCAATTCTAGGGTTAGATTTAGCCTATATGCCATAATGTCTATCCTCTTCATTATAGGCAATGAACCTATATATCAGGGATTTAGCTTACCCCTTTTACCAAATCTCATTACTCCTTTCATGGGTGATATTTTCAAGAACACTTGACCATGCACCTGGAACTCCAAGTCTCTTCTCCTCTTGTCAATGGTGACTCTAAGCGGTCATTAACTTTTCTCTGATGATCTTGACTTTTTCATTTACATCTTGCACCAAATCTAGACCCAATAATTTTACCTCTCCTATTTCAAACCATCCAATTGGAGATCTACATTTCTTTCCATATAATGCTTTGAAAGGAGCCATTTGGATTACAAAGTGGTAATTATTGTTATAGGCAAATTCAATCAAGGGTAGTATCTCTCCCAACTGTCCTCAAATTCCAACACATAAGCCTGAAGTAATTCTTCTAAGACTTGAATGGTTCTCTTAGACTGACCATCAGTCTAGGGGTGAAAGGTTGTACTAAAGTGGAGTTGCAACCCTAAAGCCTCTTGAAAAAATCTCCAAAATCATGCAGTGAATTGAGTGCCTCGATTGGATATAATTGACAAAGGGGCACCATGTAAGGACACAATCTGATCTAGGTACAAGTGGGCATATTGGAAGGTTGAATAAGTGGTTTTCATAGGAAGAAAGTGAGCACTCTTGGTCAAATAGTTAACAATCAACCAAATAGAATCATAGCCCTTTGAAGTCCTTGGCAGCCAAGTTAGGAAGTCTATGGTCACTCTTTCCCACTTCCATTCAAGAATCTCCAAATTCTGATGTAAACCCGCAGGTCTCTAGTATTCAGCTTTTACTTGCTAACATATGAAACATTGGGAAGGAAAATCTGTTATGTCCTATTCATTCCTTCCCACCAATAACCTGTGTTTAGATCTTGATACATCTTGTTACAGCCAAAATGCTAATCATAAGAAGAAGAATGAGTTATATGCATAAGTTGATGTTGCTGATTAGATACCTTAGGCACCCATATGCGACCATGATAACTTAAGGCTCCTCTATCATTTCTTGCCAGGCCCAAATCTGGTTCCTTCTTCATTTTGTCAAGCAACCTATTCTTGTCCATATCCTGAGCCTGTGTAGTCACAATTTGATCAATAAGTGGAAATTGTACTTACACATAGGCCATGAATATCCTAGGTTCCAATATTTGCAATTGAACTCCATAGGCTTCTACCTTGTGCATCTCTTGAATGATCAACCTCTTGTGAATATCAATGTAAGCAAGACTCCCCGTAGACTTTCTACTTAATGCATTAGCTACTACATTGGCCTTGCCTAGATGATACAAGATAGAATAATCATAATCCTTCACTAATTCCATCTAGCGACATTGCCTCAGGTTCAGGTATTTCTGCTTGAAAATATACTTTAAACTCTTGTGATCAGTGTAAATCTTCCACTTCTCACCATACAGATAATGGCACCAAATTTTTAATGCGAACAACACTGTAGCCATTTCTAGATCATGAGTAGGATAATTTTGTTCATGTTTCTTGAGTTACCTTGATGCATAGGCTATGACTTTGCCATGCTGCATCAAAACACACCCAAGACCAATCCTAGAGACATCATAATAAATGGTGTAGTTACAGCCCTGATAGGTAAGGCCAACATCAGTGTCATGGTCAAGTGCTACTTGAGTCATTGGAAGCTTGCTTCACATGAATCAGACCATACAAATTTAGCATGCTTTTAAGTCAACTTGGTCAATGGGGCCAAAATCCAAGAGAAGTCTTTTATAAAGTGGTGATAATGCCTAACCAAACCCGAGAAGCTACGAATCTCAATCATTGAGGTGGGTCTAGGCCGATTTCAAATTGTTTCTACCTTCCTAGGATCTATATTAATACCTTCCTTAGAAATCACGTGTCCTAGAAAAGTTACACTAGATAGCCAGAACTCACACTTCAAAAATTTAGCATGTAGTTGATACTCTCTGAGAGTTTGTAATACTATTATGAGATGTTGTTCACAAGACTAGTCATTTAGGGAATACACCAAGATGTTATCAATTAACACAATTACAAACTGATCTAGGAAGGGTTTGAAGATCTTGTTCATCAAGTCCATGAAAACTGCAGGAGCATTAGTCAATCCAAAAGACATCACCAGGAATTCATAATGACCACACAGTGTGTAGAAAGCAGTCTTTAGGATGTCCTCTTTTCAGATTCGAAACTAATGATAGCCAGATCGCAAGTCAATCTTGGAAAAGTACTGGGCACCCTGGAGCTGATCAAACAAATCATCGATTCTTAGTAATGGATATTTATTCTTCATTATGACTTTATTCAACTACCTATAATCAATGCACAGTTTTAAAGTTTTATCCTTTTTCTTTACAAATAGCATAGGAGCTCCCTATGTGAAGCACTAGGCTGAATGAAACCCTTATCTACCAAGTCCTGCAGTTGCATTTTCAACTCTTTCAATTTAGCTGGTGCCATGCAATATGGTGGGATAGAAATGGGGTCCGTTTCAAGAACAATGTCAATACAAAATTCAACCTCTTGTTCTAATGGCATTCTAGGTAGTTCTTCGAGAAAGATATCTAAGGACTCCCAAATTATTCGTACATTTTCTACCTTCTATTCCCTTAATTTTGTGTCCCAAATAAATGCAAATAAACCTGACATCCCTTTTTAATCATCTTTTTAGCACTTAAGTAGAAATAAGGTTAACAAGAACATCACCCATGTCTCCCTGGAGCAAAAGAACGTCTCCATCTGGTACATGAAAACTAACCAGTTTATTATGATAATCAACACATACATGATGTGTTGATAACCAATCCATACCCAAGATAACATCAAAATCAACTATGTTTAGCATAATCAAATTAATAGGCAAAATAGTTCCACACACATCAATCTCATAAAAAGAAATCATATCACAAGCAGTCAATGTCTGACTAGAGGATAGAGGAGTAGATATCAGCAGTTGTGATTCTAAAGGGAGTCGGGGTTTAGCAAGCCGTAATGCCAAATAGGTGGAAACAAATGAGTAGGTTGCACCTAGATCAGAAAGTACATATGCTTAGATTAGAATTAATAAGTAAAGTACCTATAACCATGGCATTAGAGGCCTGGGTGTCCTACCTAGTCAAGGCATATACTCTCGTAGTGGCTTCCTATTCACTACTACAACCTTTACTAATTAATCCTCTACCTTCTCCTCTCATAGCAAAATCAGATAGTGAGGGCCTCGTGGATGCCACAGATTGAGGCAAAACATTCCCCAACACACCCATGGCCCTGATGCCACTTGGCAGGGTAATAAAATAAAGGCAATCTCACATCATATGGCCTACCTACTCACATCTGGAACAAGCTCCAATTTCTCTTCTACAAGTCCCTAAATGAACTTTCCCACAGATTTGACACAACCCTGGTACCTCAAGTCTGACTGGAGTAAGATGGCTAGAACTGGATCCCCTAGAAGAGCGATAGCTAGAAATAGTAACACTTGTTGGCCTCTTACTCGGATTATTTACAATTGGATTTTGAGGGGCTATTGGTACATTAGGCCTCTAGGAGCAAGGTGCACTAGAAGTTGAGGATAACGGTATTCTAGAATCTCTATCGACACCCTCAAATCTTGATTTCTTTCTTACACTAACCTGGGCTTTTTTCTCCTTTTTCCTTTCCATGAATCTCACTTCCAACTTTATAGCCTAGTTGTACACCTGCTTATATGTGGCACCGTCAGTGACTTGAATAACATTAAAATAATTATCATTAAGGTGGTTAACAAATTCCCTGACCTTGCCCTTTTCTATAGGGATCATATGTCTTGCAAATTGAGGGAGGTGGAGGAACTGAGCAGCATATTCAGAAACTGATAACCCTCTTTATTTCAAATTATGAAATTCTTGCAATTTCACATATCGTTGTCTTAATGGAAGCCCATGCCGGATGACTCAGTAGGGTTGGGCTATGAAACTAGTTCGATCAATACGTGGCCCCCAGATGGCCGAATCTGATCGGATAGAGTCGGCCCGAGCCTGAGCCTGGGCTTAAATGAATTCGACAAGAATCGGCCCACCCCTTGTGCTCATGGGAGGTGGCCCGATGTCCCTTTCCCTGTAAAGTGACAAAACTATGGTCGTACCTATCTGACACTACATGACCATTCCCCTCAGCTGTACCTAGCCAGCTTCTATAGAGGGCCTGAACTGGATGGTTCAGTACGGTTGGGCTTGAATGGATTTGACGGGAATCGACCTACCCCCCGTGCTTATAGGGGACGGCTCAACATCCCCTTTCATGAAAAGTGGCAAAATGGTGCCCGCGCATGGTCCAAGACTCGATTTTTTTCTCATGGCATGCAAAAAAAATGACCAAACCCATCTGGCGCCACGTGACCTTTCCCTTTGCCTGTTAGTCGTATATAGGTGCCCTAGAGTTAATTTGATTGAGCTCTATTACATCTATGACTAAGCGGTCTGTGAATTTGGATATTAAAGGTTGAATATTCATCTTAGATTGCATATTGTGATCATATTTATGATTTATGCACAATTAAGATGAAGCCCATGGTAAGAAGTCCATTTGATCAATCCTATAAAGGGTTATGGGATTGTGAGAGTGATTTTACATGGATAACTTTCATACCAAAATGACACTAATCGAGATCTGATAACTAGGCACTATCACGATCTGTTGAGACTAGACGATGTGATATTTCTTATTTAATGGTAGTCGTCCTCACAGGCTGAGATATAAGTGAGTTGCATCGAAATACACATGTAGACACAACTTAGTTAGTTTGGAGAAATGTAACTAATAATTGTGATATTGTCTGATCCATTTAGAGATACTGTATGGAGCTACGTCATCAGTAAATCTCTAAGTGATGGTCACATGACTGATCCTACGGCTTGAGATTGTGAGATGTCTTTTGTATGAAAGGTTATTCTTTGATCAAGCCAAACGTGACTCTATCCATGAGGAACTATAAAGGCTTGGATTGGGCATTTTTGGAAGTGTAATTAGGCATTGCCTAATTAAGATAGGATTCATTACTACTCTTCGGAGTAGATATCCGATGGCCACTCAACGAATTAGTTTGACTGGTGAAATCCGTGCACACGATTGAATAAGAGACTCAAATGAGATTTGAGTACGCACAAGACACAAATTGGATTTGTGTGCTTGAATTCACCTAAGGTATATAATTCACGAGTTTGAAAAACTATGATTGGTTATAGATGTTGACTTTCATCCATACTTCTGATCAATCCATATATGGATAATGACAGGATTGTATCATGCACAATGTGTAACACGTGATGTGTTTTATACACATTGAGGCCAATCACAGACAAGCTTGTCTTATTGATGATTCTTACTGTGAATTGGGTAGCTAAAGTGGCTTGCTATAGTTCACTTGTAGCCTTAAGTCAAATTAATTAATTTGGAGAAATTAATATGCCTTTAAATGGTTTGAAGGGCATTATAGACTTTTGTCAATACATCGGGAGCGTACTGGGTCACACACATAACAGGAAATGATGTGGCCAATGATATAATTTATTTCTGGACACATTTGATGTCCAGGGATCAAAGTGCAATTCAGTGTAATTGCTTTGGGGCCAAAAGAAAGCTTTTGGAAAGTTTTGGGGCAATTTTGCAATTAAGCAAAATGTTTTAAACTCCCCCCCAAAACGACGTCATTTTGGCCCAAGGAGCTTGAGCCAAAACGATGTCGTTTCACTTGGTTTCTCCTTGTATATTGGCCTGTCAAAATCACACACACACACACGGCACTTGGTTTTGGGAAAATCGAAAAAAGGGAGAAGCCAAAACCATGGAAGCTTTTGGCCATGGAAGAGCCGAACTCCAAGGGGAGGAAGGAAGGCCAGAAATGTTTCGGTTTCTGGCTCCATCCAGTCCCACTCAAGCCCCTCCACAATCTAGCACTTGGAGACGAAGCTTTTGAGGCCATGAAAAGGATTTTCCTGGTATGAAGATCCACAATCTTCCGCTGTGCAAGAGCTGGACTAAAGGTTAGTGAGCTCTTTTTTTACTTTAGATTTGATCTAGGTTATTTTGAGACCTCATACCAATGGATCCTTAGGAGTTTGCTCAGCCAAGAGGAGAAATTTTTTTTTGAAAATTTTGACCTCTTTTTGCTCATCTTGGCTAAGCAAAAACCTTCATCGCACATACCAAGCTGGATAGTTCAGTAGGGTTAGGCTGTGAAACCAATCCAGTCAGTACGTGGCCTTTGGGTGGTCGTGTCAAACTGGACTAGCCTAGCTTGAGCTCGGATGGATTCAATGAAAATTGGCTTGCCAACTGTGCACATGAGCAGTGGCATGGCATCCCCTTCCATGTAAAGCGACAAAATAGTGGCCACACCCTGTCTAGGACTCGATTTTTTCTTATGGCATGCAAAATGGTGACAGTACCCATCTAGCACCATGTGAGCTTTCCCTTTGCTCGCACCTGGCCTACCTCTACGGAGGCTCAAGCCGGACGGTTTAGTAGGGTCGGGCTACGAAACATGTTTAGTTGGTATGCAACCATTGGGTGGCTGGGTTAGATCAGATTAGGCCAGCTCGAGCTTAGGCCTGAGCATTAATGGAATTGGCCCACCCCTTGTGCTCACGGACGATGGCTGGTGTCCCCTTTTCCTTTCACGTAAAGCAGTGAAACAGTGGCTATGCCTTGATTTGAGAATCAATTTTTTTTCTCATGGCATGTAAAATGATGATCGCACCTATCTGGCACCATGCAACCTTTCCCCTCACCCACACCTAGCCCGCCTTTATAGGGGCCTGGGCTGGACAATTTGGTAGAGTCAAGTTGTGAAACTAATTTAGCCCATACACGGCTCTTAGGTGGTCGGGTCAGACACGACCAGGCTAGCCTAAGCTTGGGATCAGGACTGGATGGAATCAACTCGCTCTCCGTTCTCAGGAGCGACGACCCAATGTCCCTTTCCCTGTAAAATGGTGAAATGGTGACCATGCATAATCTGGGACTCGATTTTTTTCTCGTAGCATGTAAAATGGTGACCACATCCATCTAGCACAGCATAACCTTTCCCTTCACCCATACCCAGCCCACCTCTACAGAGGCCCAGGCTGGGTGGTTCGATAAGGTCGGGTCACAAAATCGATTCGATTAGTATACAGTCCCTGCGTGATTGGGTCAGATTGGACCAGGCTAACCCAAACTTGAATGAATTTGGTAGAAATTGAGTCACCCTACGTGCTCATGGGCAACTGCCTGGCATCCCATTCAATGTAAAGTAGCAAAACGATGGTCGTGCTTGATCTGAGATTTGATTTTTTCTTATAACACGTAAAATAGTGACTACACTTTTCTGGCGTGGTACAACCTTTCCCCTCACCCCTACTTGGCCCGCCTCTACGGGGGCCTAAGTGGGATGGTTCGATAGAGTTAGGCTATGAGATCAGTTTAGTTAGTATGCAACCCCCAGGTGACAGGGTCAAACTAGATCGGGCCCGGCCCTGATGAATTTTGTGAAAATCGACCCACCCCCATGCTCATGGGTGGTGGCCGCACTCAGTCTGGGAGTCAATTTTTTTCTCATGGCACATAAAATGGCAACTACACCCATTTGGTGTCACACAAAGTTTCCCCTCACCTACACCCAACCTACCTCTATGGGAGTCTAAGTCAAATAGTTTGGTAGGGTTAGGGCACGAAATAGGTCTGTCGATCGATAGCCCCCTGGTGGCCGGGTTAGATCTGACCAAGTCAGCCCAAGCTCGAGCTCGGGCCCATATGAATTCAATAGGAATCAGGCCACCCCCATACTCAAGGGTAGTGACCTAGTGTCCCTTTCCACCTGAAGCAGTGAAACATGGCCATGTCTGGATTAGGACTCAATTTTTTTCTTGTAGCACATAAAATGGTCACTACACCTTTCTGGTGTCGTGCGACATTTCCTTGTGCCTGCACCTAGCCCGCCTCTACGAGGGCCTGAGCTAGACAATTTGGCAGGGTCATGCTTGAAATTGGTCCGATCGATGTGTGGCCCAAGGGTGCTCAGGTCAGATCGGAACAGGCTGGCCCGAGCTCGTATAGATTCAATGGGAATTGACCCACCCCTATGCTCATGGGTGGCGGCCTGATGTCCCCTTCTACGTAAAGTAGTGAAACTTTGGCCGCGTCAGGTTTGGGACTTGATTTTTTTTTCTTGTGGCATGTAAAAAGATGACTGCACCCATCTGGCATCATGTGACATTTCTCCTCGCCTATACCTGGCCTACCTTTATGAGGTCCAAGCTGAACAGTTCGATAGGGTTAAGACATGACACTGGTCCAGTCCATGTGTGGCCATCGGGTGGGCAAGCCAGAATGAATCAGGCCGGCCTGAGCCTAGATGAAGTCAACTCATCCCCTATGCTCATGGGTGGAGGCCCAACATCCCCTTCCATATAAAGCAGTAAAATGTTGGTTGAGCCTAGTCTAGGACTCGATTTTTTTCTTATGGCATGTAAAACGAAGACTACACCTATCTGGCGTCATGTAACCTTTCCTCTTGCCCACATCCAGCTCACCTCTATGGGGACTCGGGTCGGACAATTCGGTAGGGTCGAGATGTAAGACTAGTTTGATTGGTACTCAGCCCCTGGGTGGGCAGGTCAGACTAGACTGGGCCAGCACAAGCTTGGGCCCAGATTGATTCGACAGGAATTAGATTGCCCTTGTGCTCATGGGCGACGCCCTTCTATGTGAAATGATGAAATAGCGGCCGCACCTAGTCTAGGACTCAATTTTTTTATCGTGGAACATAGAACAATGACTGCCCCTATCTAGCATCATGTGAAATTTCCCTCAACTGCACCTAGCTCGCCTCTACGGGGGCCTAGGCTAGATAGTTTGATAGGGTTGGGCCATGAAATTGATTCGATCGATTTATGACCACTAGGTGGCTAGGTGAAATCAAATGGGACTGACCCGAGCCCAGGCCCTGGCCTAAATAGAATCGACCTGCCCCCTGTGCTCACGAGCGGTGGCCAGGCGTCCCCCTCCTCATAAAGTGGTGAAATGGTGGCCATACCTAATTTACAACTCGATTTCTTTCTTGTGGCATGCAAAACAATGACCGCACAAATAAGGCACCATGTAACCTTTCACCTCACCCGCACCTAGCCTACCTCTATAGGGACCCATGCTAGGTGATTTAGCAAGGCCAGTCTATGAAATTGGTTCGGTTGGTACACGACCTCCAAATGGTCAGTTCAGACTGAACCTGGCTTACCTAAGCCCAAGCCTGAGCAGATTCGATAGGAATGGACTTGCCTTCATGCTCATAGGTGACGACCTGTGTACCCTTTTGTGCAAAGTGGTGAAATGGTGGTTGCTCCCAATCTGGGACTTATTTTTTTCTTGTGGCATGCAAAACGTTGACTACACCTATTTGGTGCTGTGTGACTTTTCCCCTTGCCTTCACTCGACCCACCTTTATAAGGTCTCGGGCCTGACGATTTGGTAGGGTCAGGCTGTGAAACTAGTCCGGTCGGTATACGACCCCTTGGTGGCTGTGTTAGATCGAATTGAGCCAGCCCGGGCCTAGGTCCGAATGGATTCAATGGGAATGGACTCTCCCTTGTGTATACCAGTGGTGGCCTATGTCTTCTTCTGTGCAAAGCGGTGAAATAGTGGCCGCACCTAATCCGAGACTCAATTTTTTTCTTATGGCATCTAAAATGGTGATCACACCCATTTGGCATTGCACAACCTTTCCCCTCTCTCGCATCCAGCTTGCCTTTACAGGGGCTCGGGTCAGACGATTTGGTAAGGTTAAGTCATGAAATCGGTCCAGTCAGTATGCTACCCTTGTATGGTTGGTCTAACTGAATCGGGCCAACTCGAGCTCGGGCCTAAACTCGAACAGATTTGATAGGAATCGGCTTGGTCCCTTTGCTCATGGCCAACAACCTAGCATCCTCTTCTGCCTAAAGTCGTGAAATGGTGACCGCGCCTGGTCCAAGAATCGATTTTTTTCTTATGGCACTCAAAATGGTGACTGCACCCATTTGGCATCGCGTGACCTTTCCCCTTGCCCACACCCAACCCCCCTCTATGGTGGCTTAGGCCAGATGATTCGACAAGGTCGGGCCATGAAATTGATCCTATCTGTACATGGCCCCCAGGTGGCTGGGTTAGACTAGACCAGGCCAGCCTGAGCCCAGGCCTGGATGGAATTGGCCTGCCTCTGGTGCTCATAGGTGGTGACTCGACATCCCCTTCCATATAAAGTGGCAAAAAGGTGGCCATTCTTAGTCCAGACTAGATTTTCTTCTCACAGCATGCAAAACAGTGATTGCACTTGTCTGGTGTCGTGTAACTTTTCCTTCACCCACACCCGACCGGCCTCTATAGGGGCTCGGCTCAAACAATTTGGTTAGGTCAGGCTGCAAAACTAATCCTATTAGTACGTGGGTCCCTAGGTGGCCAGGTCAGACCAAATCAGGCCTAAGCCCGAACAAATTTGCTAGGAATTGGCCCACTTGCTATGCTCATGGGTAGTGGCCTAACATCCCTTTCCATATTAAGCAGTGAAATAGTGGCCGTGCTTGGTCTGGGACTTGGTTTTTTCTTTTATGGCATGCAAAATGATGACCACTTCCATCTGGCATCGTGTGACCTTTCCCTTCACCCTCACCCTACCCACCTCTATGGCGGGCTCGAGCCATATGGTTTTACAAATTCAACAAGACTTGGCTTGCCCCTGTGCTCACGGGTAGCAGCCCGGCATCCACTTCCATGTTAAGCAATGAAACAATGGTCATGCCCAGTTAAGGACTCAATTTTTTTTTCTTGTGGCACGTAAAATAGTGACCACACCGATCTGGCGTCACATAACCTTTCCCCTCACCTGCACCCAACTTGCCTCTACAGGGGCCTGAGCCAGATGATTTGATAGGGTTAGGCCGTGAAATTGATTCGATTAATATACGGCCCTTGGGTGGCTGGGTTAGATCAGACTGGGTCGAGCCTATGCTAGGACAAGGTTGGCGGGGATCAACCCGCCCCCTGCTGGGTGGCAGCCTGGCATCCCCTTCCACTTTAAGTGGCAAAATGATGGCCACGCCTGGTTTCATACTCGATTTTTTTCTCATGGCATGCAAAACGGTGATCGTACCCATCTGGCACTAGGTGACCTTTCCCTTTGCCTGCACCTGGCTTGCCTCTATAGAGGCCTGAGTTAGACTATTTGATAAGGTTGGGTCGTGAAATTGATCTGGTCGGTATAGGCCCTCTGGTGACCAGGTTAGACCAGACCAGGTCTGCCCAAGCCCGAGCCAGGTTCGATGGGGATTGGCCCACCCCTATGCTCATAAGAGGTGGCCTAGCATCCCCTTCCAAGTAAAGTGGTGAAACAATGTCCACACTAGGTCCGAGACTCGATTTTTTTCTTATGGCATGCAAAACATTAATCACACCCATCTGGTGCCACGTGACATTTCCCCTCTTCCACACTTGGCTTGCCTCATGGGGGCTCAAGCCAAATGATTAGTAGGGTTAGGCCATGAAACTAGTCTGGTCAGTATGTAGCCTCTGGTGGTTGGGTCAAATCGAACAGGGCCGGCCCAGGCCTGGACAGATTCAACTGGAATTGGTCTACCCCTTGTGCTCATAGTAGGTGTCCTGTCATCCTCTTCTGCATTAAGTAGAGAAACAATGGCTATGCTTGGTCTGGGGACTCTATTTTTTTCTCATGGCATGCAAAACAATGACCATCCATCTAGAAAATGGATCCTCAATTATGGATTTAGATTTTTAGTATAAGGTTTTGATTATATTTAAGAAATTATTTATAAAAGGTGATTGTTAAGAAAAATCATGCATATCAAGTGTTTTAGATAAAAAGTGCTACATATTCTCCACATTTATTTTATTTTTTCAAATTATAAAGGATTTTCAATAAGTTTATGCTCATAGATGGGTCACCACTTGATCATTCATGCTAATCACACCTCATAATTTTGGGATGTAATAAATTGGTATTAAAGCAATAGTTCCTTGTCTAGCACAACACTTTACGTTTAGTGGATACTGTGTTAGTCTGGATGGGTGCCCTAGACCAATTTGATTGAGTTCTAGCACATCCTGGATTATACATTCTGTGCATTTGGATATAAA
>JANHAO010010100.1:0-17919 GCA_026873985.1 Saraca asoca
TCCTATAATATCCAATCCATAGAATGTTTAGTTGTGGATGCCATAGCACTCAATCAAATTAGTCTAGGGCACTCATCTACACTAACAGCATCAAGTGCAAGCTTGTGTAGAAGTTGGTGGACTTATTGTATAGCACAGGACATTAATTATGCACTCATTTATAGTAAGCATTCAAGGAAGGTAAAACCACTTAAGAGAGTGAGTAAATTGATGACTTATCTAATGGCAGGTAGCCCTAGGAGAAGCCTTATAGAGTTGACACATTTTGCAAGATGACACATTTTTTGTGATGAGTAAAGCGGACAAATCTTATTTGAGAAGTCCAAAATCATGTCAAAGGGCATGAATTTTACTCGGAGGAGTAAACCCGAAGGGAAATGAGATGATTCATATGGGATCCATTATGCACTATCGTGTGGATGTAATGAGCGAGCTATAGCACTAATCCACAAGATTTGAGACAAGATGTTAGAGGAACTAGCACATCATAGTCGCATGACAAATAGTAATGATACTTGCATAGTGAGTTAGAACTACACAATCACACAGAGTAGTGGTAATGACCTCGAGGCATAGCGAATTAGCATTATATAGTTGCAAGACAAACTTTGCAGCAATAACTATTAGATTCACAATTGCTTGTGCACAGACAAAGTGAAACTCGAGCTCGAGCGGAGATGCTTAATGCTTAACCCTTATCAAAGTCATTGATATGGGGGAGCCATTAAGAGGATGTGCTCAAAGAGGGATGTCGCTCGAGGAATGCCAAGAGAGAGGCAATGATCATCGAAGAAGTTGCTATGAGGGCAATCATACTAGTGAGTGGCTATGAGTTGTAAGAGATGAGCTAGTATCAACTTCGAAGTGATAGCACTTGAGTGTCCAAACCAAGAAGGGATTGTGAGAACTAAGATGCTAGAAAACATCAACTCCAAAAAGACTATGATGGTCGAGAAATACCACGAAGGTATCAATTCAGAGAGGGTCAAGAATATTTGATCGAGTGTGAAAGTTGCTTAGTAGAAGTATAGGGATTAATCAAACCTATTGCGAGCAGACTTGTAAGCAAGGTATGGGACTTGAAAGCAAGTCATGTTTTGTGAGCAAGGTATGGGACTTGTGTGTGAACAAGATATGATACTTGCGTCTTTCACATTGGTGGTGTGAGACATTGAATGTGGGGCTTTCTGTTAGTAGACATCCAAAATACCAAGCAGGCGTACAAGTTCTAGAGGTAGCCCACATGCTATCAAGGTAACACATACTTAAACTATAGAGGTAGTGAGTGAAATCAAGAGCCGTGGGGATAGTGTGCAAGCAAACTATAGAGGTAGTGAGACAAGCACAAGTTATAGAGGTAATAACTTGAAAGCTGTAAAGGCAGTGGGACAAGTGAAGTTGCAAAGGCGACAGAACCAGAAGAGCCGTGGAGACAGTGACATGTGAGTTTTGTGTCAGGATAATGAAGTTGAGTCTATAGGCATAGAACACAAAGTCTACAAAGACAGCAAAACCTAAAACACTAAAGTTGTGCGGCAACTACCCAAAGATTGTGGGGGAAGTAAATGTACAATGATGGGAGTTTAAGGAGACAGAGCCAAAAGGAAGTCTAGGGAGGAGTCGAGGAGCAGCAAACTAACAATTATCTTGAAAGTTATGTTAGCTTAGGGGGTGCCATTCATTAATACCTTTTAAATGATGTTAGCTCAAAGAGACAAGTAGAGTGATCAAGGGAGTAGTTCGAAGTGAAATAAACTGAAGACCAGCAAGAAAATCTAAGAAGATAGTGCCTCGAAAGGTGAAACTTTTATGGAAGCTGTGTCAAATTGAGACGTCAAGAAGGACATTGACAATGTTACAAGTTGGCCTTGTGATCCAATTCGGTAGCCAAATATGCTTGGTTTTAGACGAAACTTGGCATAAAAATCAAGCATGAAGAGGAGGCTTTATGATATGAATTTGGGAGCATATGCACTTATAAATTATTTTTTCAATTTTTTTTTTCATTTTGGGGGTATTCGTATCTTTTTAACATTGATTATTTATTTAGTATAAGTAGAAAAATACATGATTGCGATCCTTGTATTTTTATCTTTGTCCATATAAGATGGTACATTAAAACCCTTAGGAGTTAGGAGAAAAGTCCTTATGTCAACTTGAAAAAAATATGTTTCCTTTTGTTATTAGACCTTTTGCTTAAAATGCTCTTTAAGGGGGCGTGTCCAGTAATCAGATGAGCATTGTGACTCGGGTTAGGAATCAAAGTGTGGAGCTTAGAAATACTCTCCCTACGCACTCAAAATTATATAATGAGATATATATTAATAAAATAGAATTGTCCCTCTTTTTTTTTTTTTTTTTTAAATCTCTTCTTGATATGCACTAGAGGCTTCTTATGTGATGTATTCTTTGAGACTTAATATGCACTAATACTTTGACTACACGCTCATGTTTGCTTGCGGACATGTTGCACATGAGATTTTGGTTGTATAGACGACAAAATCCTTAATATCCTAATTATCTATCCAAGTGTGCTTCAAATTTATTGGAAAGCTAACATGTTGGCTAAGAATTGGTATCATGAGCTGCATGATTTCGATTAGAGAGCTATTAACCCGTAACACCTAGACATAAAAGTAGATCATTCAATCCACCCCCTTGCTTTCCTTTTGCGCTTCCTCCTAGCTTCAGCTTTTATTGCATCTATATCTAGGGATGTTAAGGATCCTCTCTTCAGAGTTTTCGTCTCCTTTTCTAGTTGAAAGGTAGATTGCTCAAGACTATTATAGGCATTAGACAGACTCCTTAAATCAGCTTTCATCTTTCTAGCTAAATTCCGATACATGATTCCCTTAGATTCAACTTTGGCTTTTTCTGCTTTTAGCATTTCCAACCTTTGAGATGCTTCTTGGAGATCTCTATGGAGTGTCTCCGTTTGGAATCTATCACAGGCTCCACTCCCTCTTTGCTTCGATCCAGAATTACTACCTCTACCTGTTTTAGCGAGGTCCTCAGTCGGAGTAGCATCGTGAACAAGGAGGCCCTGAAACGAAGAGAAATAAGAATCCCCGAATCAAATATGCAACAAGTCCTTGTCTTACCATGCATTTGATGATCATTTTAACAATTTGCGGGTTCCTACTTCCTATGAGCACAGTATACCAAGTGAAACTTACAACCGAGTACTGACAAAAAGGTATATTGAGTGTAGTTCATCCTGGCAAATGCTTTACAAAAATGATAGTGTAATAGGTATACCATTTGAAACAAACCAGAACCTGACTAAAGCAGATAATAATGCTGGTAATAGCACACTGCTAAATACTTACAGTACATCTCAATTACTGCCACCCTAATTATACATAAGGAAGCATTCTTAACAAAAACAAATTGAAACTTATTCCATGATGCTGAAAAGAATATTTTAGGAGGGACTGAAGTACAATTGCAAAGAATACCAGGATCTCAGAGCACTGCTTCTAAACAAAAGATTTCAGCTGCTTTATATACTCACCTCTTTCATCACTCTTCTGCTCAAATTCTGCTGGCACCACTGCTACCTTAACTCTTGGGCTACGGTAAACCTCCATATTCCGTTCTCTAGTATCAGCCTCCAATTTTTTTGACGAGTTTCACAAAATAAGAATCTAAGATTGAAGAGAGAACTGGATGATCCAGATTTTTCGGTTCAGAACTGTCTCATCTGCTTCTTCAATATCTGCCATGCTGGTGGCTGATGACCTAGTGAATGATTTATGGGTCTGGGCTGGCTCAGCACTGGTGAAAAAGAAAGTTTTATGCATCTCATGGAACTTAAAAAGTAGGAATTAATCCCAATCTTCCGGCTTATTAAACCAACAATGTCAAATGCATCTTTTCCACTATCGGTGGACTTTTTATATATTACACATTCTCCCAATATAACTGCTGTCAAAGCCCTTATGCATGCTATTGTAGACGAATTTGACACTGGCTCAAGAAGATGAGAAAGGTGAAAACAAGCATCTAGTTAGCAGCTCACTGCACTAGGGCAATCTGCAAGTCAGGTAACCAGTAACTTCAAGATGATAGGTTGAACATATGAGTTTTCCAATGTACTAGACTTTCCATCCTTCCCTTTAATAGAAGAGGCAAGGGCCAAGTATTTCACTATTCGATGTGTTAGGGGCGCTGGAGCTCAAGAGATGGCATGGGTGCCTCCATTTCGATCCTTAACACCTGCAAGTTTGACATCAGATTCTTAAAATAAAAGTACAAAACCAAACTGGCATTCTTTTTCTTCCTTTCCCTTTTTCCCCCTCTCTTCTTTATGGATAGGAATTTGGTTGCAGTTTCATTGTCAATACTATCTTTTTGATCATAATTATGTATGTGCGTGTAAGTAACATCATGGGCAAAAGATTCCTCAAGTACAGCTAAAGAAACTGGTATGATTGATACCATAAAGAGAAAACAATTGTAATTTTGTAACTTCAGGCAATGCTTCAAAATTATAGATATTGCATCTTAAATGCGTAAAGTTCATTTACAGATGTAAACCCGTGAATAATATAGTTCATCAAAAGGTATCATATCTACTGTGTTCAGGTTATACTCAAAAAATGAAATATAAATTGCTAATATATTAAAGGAAAATTTAAGGAAAAGAAAGACATAAAAATCAGACCAACGAATTTCTGAATGTTGCATCTGACATGCATAAAGTTCATTTACAAATGAAAACCCATGAATAAGACTGTTAAAAGTTCATAGAATAACATCTATCTGCTATGCTCAGGTTATCATTTTGGCAATTTTTTTTTTAAAAACAAATTACAAATATTAAAGGAAAAATTCAGGAGAAGAATGAAGGCACAAAATGTACGCCTCAGCCAAGGTAAATTTTACTAGAAATATCCGTACATAAGAAGCAAATAAGATACACATATTGTCAGGTTCAAACTGGTATCCAAAGCAAAGCCACATGATCAAGTTTGGGCAATCCCACACACTAATGAAGTACTTCTTACAGAAAATGCTTTTTACTTATATATATATACATACATATTTCACAGCAATTTACTCCATGGCTTACAAATTCCTTTAGGGTTCAATAATTAAAATTTGTAGAAATGAAAGGCTTTACATGTGATTGTCAGAATGCAAAAAGCAGAGAAAAGAATACTTCAAAAATAATTACAGTAACCTGGTCTTGGTCTTTCTGACCCAGTGTTTAACATCCATGCCTCAAAAACTCGGGACGTTATAAGTCTTGTGTTACATTCCCACCAGACTTACTAGGCTATTTTCCCCTCTTCCCTGTGAGAGACCCCTATTCCCCTTCCCAAGTCAGTGACCCTTAATATAACCAAAAAAAAAAAATTACAGTATCCCAAGAGGAAAAGTAATGCAATTGGTGGCAAACATAAATCCTTCAAAAGGACTGACTACCCAGACAAGAAAAGGTATTATCCCAAGCTCCATATTACGCCAAAAAAGAAAAAAAAGTGCTTAAAGAACAGAAGAAATATTAGTTAAAAAACTAGCATGTGAAAGACTGATCCAGCCACAGAGGAGATAAATTGAAAACCTCCAGGAGCCGGAGGGTCCTTTCCTGCTGACAATGAAAGGTAGATAGGAATGAGATAGTGAATTATTTGCATAACCTTTCCTTGCAATGGAGATTGTCCTTCAATACATGAGAAAGAAAACCGGCTGCTCTACAACAAGTCTGCATTTAAAAGTTAGCCACGTAATTCTCTCATACCATATACGACAAACAAATATAGGAGCATATCACCCACTTCAACTGCTAATTCAATGTCACAGTTGAAGTTACATTCTCCCTTAGATCAGCTTGAGCATCTTGCAAATGAGGCTGAAAATTCCATATCGGTGGAATACATCCTTAAACAGAGCTAAAAAGAACCTCCATGATAATTGAGAAGGAACTCGGATTTGGTACAAAACTCAGACAGACAGCAAAGCAAAAACTCCAGAGAGATAGAAAACCACACCCACAAAAGAGTGAAATAAGCGCAAATCCATCTGGATCACTCAAAAATGGAAACAAACACCAACTCCCTCCCTTGCAATGGAGTGAGCTGTCAAGAATGGCTTCAAGATCAATGCTCGGCAAAACAGAGGAGAGAAGCTAGAGCAAAAGCCAAAAGGTTCTCGTAATTTTCTGCATAGGAAGTTGACTTCATATGCATGTTTGACGAGGGATTTTACTCTTGCTTTTATTTATTTTAATCTCATATTTTAGAAAAACTAGTCTTGATGTAATACAGACAAATTTAGTGCTACTAACTTTTGATTTTTGATAAATTAAATAATTATTATCTTTTATATTCATGATTTATAAATAATGATTCCAGTAGGTCTAAAATTTTTCCCATCATAGAAGCTTATATAACGAGATTATCAGTTTCTGGTAGTCTTGTAACAGCAAGGGATTAGTAAACTTCCAGCTCTTCACAGCAACCAGTTATCCTGGTCACCGGCCATCATCTGAAATCAATCAAAACCAGACAAATAGCATTTCTTTCTTTCTTCTTTTTGTTCTCTCTTCTTGGTTACAAGATCAATTAAGCTGAAGGAAAAGATTTTGAAACTTGAAATGTTGAAATACTTGAAGAGGAAGGCAATCTTGGGGGCAGGGGAGGAAACCATGACCCCATAACATAAATCAATGCATACTTAAGGGATCCACTCAAACAGCATTGCTGCATTAAAAACAGAAAGTAAAAAATGCACAGTTTCATTACATTCTCACGAAGGAAACCAGTAAGAAATTACATCATGCCAATACATCCTAATTGAAGACTCCAAAGACTGTCTTCCTACTCTTTCGAAGAGTTCACTGTCCTAAATCTTTGCGTTTCATCAGCCGGTCAGTCCAGTTACATGACTTCAGTTAAAGCTAAACACTCTTAACAAAATCAAACAGAAAATTATTTACCAATTTGCAGTGAGCCTACAGGAAACCTGCGTACAGAATCATATCATCTTGGAGCATTACAATTGATGGATTTGGTCCAGACCATTATCCAACAGAAACAGTGAAAGATGATCATCTCAACTTCTTATCCATATCTGAAAGAATAATGCACAGAATGAACTTGTTTAGTCATCACATAGCAATTTTATGATCTCCCTTGGCGAAGCCCAGATTGGAAGATCTAATAATGATTGCTTAAACTGTTGCTCTTTTTTATCGCACATTGCTTCAGCTACATCACATAGATGTGAAACATCCTGAATGATTCCCTCCTGGGCTTCCACCTGCATGGTTGAGAGATAAGAATTAAGATAGAGGAAGCTTATGTAAGCCTTGCGTCTAGATGCCTATAAATATGAGAAGATTGTTTCAAGTCTACAAGGGCTAGAGAGGCCTAATTAAATATGCATTGCTGCTTGAGGTAGCTAACAGTCTAATATGTTGAATGGCACATTATGCAATTTTCATTCACTGAATTTTCAGAATTCTTCTCATGTTACTGGGTTTAAAACAGAAAGAAAGTCATGCAATTTTTGAGAGTTTTTTACTTCCACTGTAAGTTATTTCAACAACCATGCCAAAAACACATCAAGGACCCTCCTTCCTAAACACTAGGTTAGGACATCAAGGCATGCAATAAGTGTCCCAATGAAAAAGCTGCTTCAAAGATCTGCCACCAATTTGGTAGCACAGGTATCACAGTTCGGGACTTATGACCCAAATTTGGCAAGGCAAACGTGCTCAGATTCGGACGAAACTTGGCACAAAAATCAAGCATGAAGAGAAGATCATGTGGCGCAAATTTGGAGGAAAAATGCTCATGTAAAATATTTTTCCGATTTTTCCCCGCTTTGAGGACTTTTATGTAATTTTGACCAAGGTAACTTGTCCAATACGAATAGGAAAGTACATAGCTGTGATCCTTGGATTTTTATCTTCACGTCGATGTATTATGGTGCTTTAGAACCTTTAGGAGTTGAGAGAAAAGTCCTTATATTAACTGGAAAAAAGTATGTCTACTCCTGCCATTAGGAATTTGGTTCAAAATACTCTTTAAGGGGGGAAGGGTCCGGTGACCTGAGGTGGGCACCGAGGCTCTTGTCTAGGGGATCAAGTGTGTGGCCATAGCCTCCCCCACACACTTGGGAGTCTGTAATCGAGCCTCTTATATGCGAATAAAAGAAGTAGTCCTTCTTCAATTAAATATTGTCCCACAGAATTTCTTTACTTTTGGCCACATTCATCTGCATTGTTCGAATTGCATGAACATATCTTAAATGTTTATGTGAATGACTTGGTTGCCTTTTTACGTGATTTGATTACTATGTGCTCTATGTGATCTGTTGCTTATGGTTGACTCAATGTGCTATGAAATTGTGGGTGTTGCTCGTTATTTTCAAAACTTCGATGGTGTGTGATCGATTGGCTGACTTATTCTCAGGTACTAAGTAATTAAGTACCGAACAAAGAGTTGCAAAGAGTCTAAGTGCCACTCGTTCTGCTAAGGGAGCTTTCGGACCATGACAACGAGCAACCCCCTTAGGTGTTGGTACTTCAGTTTGGGATAAACATCATTCTCAAACCTTAAATCTTTCCACCTTTGACTTAAACTGCTCATTCCCTAGTGCAATAAATAAAAACATTGCTTTCTCCAAGCTGTACCAGTGCTTGTAATCAGACACAAGACAGCTATCTATATGGAGAAATTGCAATGAAATAGAATTAGTAGAGGCAAATCTTCAGCAAGTGGGCTGCTGCTCCACTCCAAGTGAATGAAAACAAAAAGGGAGTTACTCCAGTACACAGAGCTGTGTTTAGAGAGCATGATGATAAATACATTCTGCATTTGAAGGGCACTTAAACATCCAAAGACACTGGTCTAACTTTAGTTAAAGTTTTGACAAGATGGGCAAATTTGACTAAAAATAAATGAACCATTATATCTTGTAGAGTGAGAAGGACAATTTATTGGAGAGATGAAGTAAAAGCCATTCAAGACATTTGCTTAGGAAAATAATTCCCTACAATAGCTCAACAAATGAAAGAAGCCAAAAAGGAAATGCCATTGTGCAGACCCTGAACGTAGTATTGGATTCCTCACCGATAAAACCCAAGACAAAGTTTTTCTTCACTTTTGGTTATACATTAGGCATTTATTAATCACTAACAAAGACAAGGCCAGCACAACAATGCCCAGTCAAGAGCAGTTCACCCGAAATTAGTATCTTGTCCAACTCTTAACAATCAAAATTCTAAGAACCACTTCCCAACTCTCCGTCATTTCAACAATTTTCCATAACCTGGTGAGATTCTAAGGAAAAATAGGCTGCGAAAAGAGAGTCCAGTCCGATTACCTGCAAAAGGAGCTCGTCCACGATGGAGCCACCGACAGAATTATCCTCCTTCGTGGAAGGCGAAGGGGAAGCAAATGATGCGGTATGCTCTTGCTCTCGTTGAAGTTGATAGGCTTTCTCCTCCATTGCACGCAAGCTGTTCGACAAAGATTCCCATTGAGAAATCTCCATTTGGTACTTCGCTTTGAGCTTCAAAAGGGAGTTCTTCTTACGCTCATTGCGCCGCCTCTCCAGCGCCTCCTGATCAGGCTGAGCCACCACTGCATCCGAGGTACGCGGGTCAAGACGACGCTTCTTGCGCTTGTAGACGAAGCCATCGTCGTTGCAGAGCTCCCACTCTTCGTCTTCACAAGATGTTGTCGTCGAATCCATGCCAGAGTATAGTTCAGATTCAAAATCTCAAATTTTGGAGGAAGAGAAGGAGGGATTCAAAAATTGGGAAGAGGCAGAGCGCGGGAGTGCGCTCTTGCGCTGGCGGCCTCAACCACAGGAAAAACGAGTTATAAAATCTTCTCCGACTTTGTAGGTTAAAACTTAATTGTGGGATTAATATGAAATGTCAGTGATTTCATTTCAACTGTCAATGATTAATTTTTAAAGCGTAAAGCACCAGTCTTATTTGAAGTTACCGGTTCATCTCAACCATCACATCTTCAATTGTGTCAATTTTTCCGTTACCATTCTTCAACAAGTGCCAACAAAATTTGTAATGATGCAATTTTATCAGAGATTGTTTGAGTGGGTAGAAAATATGGGAGAAATTTGGAAAATTTTGAATAGAAAAGAAAATAGAGAAGAAAAGATTTTCAAATTTTAAATCATTAAATACACTAGAAAACTACAATCATACATTTTCCTTTTAATTTTTCCCTTCCTTTTTTTCTCTCAATCCAAACAAAAAAAAGTTCTAAAATTTAAAAACCTTTCCTTTCTCTTTTCTTTATTTAAATCCAAATATATTATTAACTAGACACCTTAATGGAACTTTGATTTATGAAATCTTACATTTTGATGAATTTTTAACATATTCATTAATGTGATTACTTAGAATGTGATTTCTAGGAATGTTTTATTATTATATTTAATTTAATTAAAAAGATTTACAATATTAAATTTAAATTAATTTATATTTTTTAAATTTTTAAATTTTTTTTAAAAATATTTTTATGAAAATATTATTAATCAATATCAGATATTTGACTAATTAATGATATTTAATGTCAAAAGTTATTTGATTAATGTTGAAAAATTGATTAATCAATAATAAAGATGATAGATAAAGATAAATTATTATTAATGGTAACAGATGGTGACAATTTAAAATAATTGACATGTACAAACGAGTTGAATCAAATAATGTATCAACTATCAAGCAAGTGACAATAATAGAAAACAGTTTTATCTGTTACAACCTTGTACCTATATCAAAGTTTCCAAAGTACCATGCCCTTCGAAGCTCTATAAATACTCAATATACGATCATTTGGCTCTGATTCTGAACATTTACACTTACTCCTCTATTACTTGGCAATTTCCACTATCAAAGCCTTCCTTGCAGGTCATTTTTACCATGTTCCACGAATTGAAGTAAGAGTGCTCATTATTTATCATCTTTTGCGATTTGATTACCTACACAAGTTTTATGAATATTGATTTTGCTCTGTTCGAAATCTTTTCTATTTATGATATACACTTAAGCATCTCTTGCGCATGTTATGATTAACAATTTTCGTATTGATCATCAAATTTCTTCATGATTCTTTCAAACAATCATAGCATTATGCGTTTATCTTTAGCACTCCCTCTTTTTCAATATTTTACACACGATTTTTTTTTTTAAATTTTGATATAATTCTTTGCTGAGTTTTTTTGTTAAGTATGTAAATTTTCTCTTATCAAAACTTACTATGCTTGGTGAAGATATATACATTCTTAATATTATAAAAATCGTAACACGTATTCTTATCAAAATATTATTATGCCGAAAATGCCTTCTATTTGTTAAGAGAGGACAAATAAAAAGAATTTTTATTTTTTTTTATTTTAATTTAATTCATAAATAGAACTTCTGTATTTATTTGTTTTAATAATAAATTATCTAAAATTAATTTTTAATTCAATTTTTTAATTTTAGTACTATAAATTAATGAACTATTAATTTAATTTTTTAATTTTTTGAATTATCAAATAATATTTTGATTTCTAATTTTTAATATTTAAATTATTTATTTATTTAAATAATATAATTTTAGTATTCATTTTAATATTATTAAAATGGTTTTCAATTTTTAATTTGGTGGTATTATATTTAGATATTTAACATTAAAAATAAAAGTTAAAATTATTTTAATATTTCAGTGAATTATATAATTTAAAATTTAAATAATTTTAATATTATATCATCTAATTTTTAAATTGTAAACTACTTTGTAAAATTTTATGAATCCTCATTCTTTACACAAATTAACTATTTTAAAAAATATATTTAATAAAATTATCTGTACCCTATTTTTAATCTAAATTTATTAATAGATTTCAATTTGAATAATATTTGTGTGTTTTAAATAACATATAATTAATAATATCTAATTATGATTTGATAAATAATGTCTATTTAAAACTTTTCATTATATTAAATACAAAATTTAATATTTTATAACTTTACTTTTTGAAATTTTTATCACTTAAAAGTACTTATTATGATTTTAATTTAAAATATTTCTAAAATTTTATAATTTTTTTTAGATGTATATTTTTTATATATTAATTATGACAAATTGTGAGTTTTTATTAATTAAATAATTAATTTTTCTTGTATAAGATAATTAATTAAATTTTTAAATAAAATAATTTATAAATAAATTTACTTAAGTATTAATATATTAAGAAAATATTTTTGAGAAGATGAAAAAAATTTAAATAATAAATTTAGTTAATTTAAAATATCAATGTAATAATTTTGTTAAATTTAAAAAATATAATATTTCTTTACAATTAATATAACATGAATATAATTATACCAACTATAAAATAATCTAATAAATAAAAATATTATAATGATTTATCTAATAATTTGATTCTCTATTTTTTTAAATTTTATGATAGACGGTTGAAAGTTTTGCAATCATTTTGCGTTTGTTTATGATTATTCTGTATTTAGTACGAGCAATTCATTCATTAAAATTGTAATGTCTGACTTAAAGATGCATTATGGTAATAATTACCATTCAGAACAGAGATGGCGGCTTGTTTGAAAGTGTTTTTATTTTTTTATTTTTAAAAATTATTTTTGAAAATAGATCTCTCTTGTTTTAAAAATTTTGCTCTAAAATATTATTTTTAAAAATTATTTTTAAAATAATGTTTTTAAACAAAATTTTTAAAACTATTTTTAAAAATAGTCCTATCAAACAAGTTATTTTATTTTATCTTTTTCAAAAATAAAATATAATTTTTAAAAACTGTTTGAAACAGACTCCAGATTATTAGTTTGATAGATATGATCAATGCCAAAATTTACATAGAAATCAACTTCCATGACTATTTGATACGGAGTTATAATTTTTTTCCATAAAAAGTTAGTTTTTCAGAAAAAAAAAAAGTTGAGACTTAACATTTTTTTAATGGAATTGTAATTTTATTTATTTATTTATTACACAAAAAATTAATATAAAAATGATAACTTTTACAGAAAAAAAAAAGTTACAAGATATATATACATAGTTGTAACTTTCATTAAAAAAAAAAAATGTTAAAAAGAGATACTTGCAACTTCTTCAAGTCTGTACTAAAGCATTACCTCTTTTATACGTAATTTTGTCTTCATAAAGTCAATCTTAAATACAATTTTAAGATAATATTTTTAGGGTAAATTACAAATCATCTCATTTGAAATAATATCGTGTGGTTTGTACCACAAGTACATAAATCTCACGTGCTTTATTCTGTCACATTTTTGACAGAAATAGCATAAAAGAAACACAAAAATGCTGATTTCCTCAATATTTGACATAAATTCAATTTGATAAACCTTTCAATATCTTACCGATCAATTTCTTTATTTTTTTTATACAAATTTAGACTCAAAAAGTTAGTGAATATTGATTTTTATATACACAATTTTTTTTTTTTCTAATGATGCACCCGCAACTAGTTTGCAAAGTAATTAGCAAGGATTACTATTGGTGATCATTTTTTGCTATTAGCCTTTCTTATGAATGCCATTAGATTTTTTATGTTCCTTGTATACTATATCGAAGCCATAATTTTTACCTCAAAGGTTCAAATATTAAAATTTTGTGAAATATACACAATTTTTTTTAAAAAATTTAAAATTATTATATATAAACATGAGATTTCTAATTTTACTTCCCTATGATATCTCTCTTCTCTTGATTTGCTTATTTTCATTTGTGAAAACACAAATTGCAGGTTTCTATACTTTCTTCCCTACTTTATAACATTCATTTTTGTGTTGGCAATACTAATCAGTTGCATCTAGCTTCCAGTATGTATATTCTCTTCAGTTCCAACATATTTTTCTATCAATCATATGTATCTATATCCTTTTGTTTCTTCCTTTTCTTTTGTGTTAATTGTTTTGTCATCATTGCATCAAGATCTAGCTTCAGCTTATGAAGTTCCTGATATTTCCAATTTGTTCAGATGCAGTCACAAACTTAGATTTTATCATAATATGGATAAGTTGAACTCATTTACATATAATGAAATTATACCACTAGATTCATTTTGGCATTCTTCTTGGGGCTTACAAAGGCTTTTTTGTACCATTTTAGAGTAATTTTTTTTGGTTGTTGACAATAAAATTATCGTTGTTTACTTCACTATAAGAGACTCTGAACAAGCATAATAGTAACAGTGAATCCACCAATGATATTGATGCTTTAGAAAATGGAAGTAGTGGGGACAATACATAGAAGACAATAGAAAAACATGTGGATGGAAATCTTTCCTTGAATTGACCTTTGATGTCATCAGTTATTGTTTACTGCATTGTTTCACTTCATGATATTGCTTAGCAAGAGGTATCTTTCCTACCTAATGATTTCAAAAATAAATTCATTTTCACTGGATGATACTTTGCTAATTAGTCTATCTTACTGTCAATCCATCCTGCCATGTACCTTTCTATCTTTTGTTCAGTCTATTTGGTTGTGGAAGCTGATATTTTATCTAGTAAGGTTATAAGTTATCACCATTATACTATTTGTAGGTTTTCTCATTATGGACAGTCAATCCTTGAAGGTTTAGTGGTTTGACTTTTCAATTGATGATTTTGGGAATGTTTTTTTCAATAGTCAGTACATTTTTTATGACTATGAATCCATAGGTATTTATTGATGATGCAAATACATGCTTCCTTTCTAATTTTGCATTGCTAAAGATTGCACATTCAATACTTTAGTAAATTCTTCTTCTATTGATTCCAAACTTGGGAAGTATACTTTTAAAGCATAACTAGATGATGCCTATAATTAATCTTGGGTATTATCTATTAATTTTGCTTTAGTAATTGTCTAATCACTTATCATTAGTATGTTTTGAAGTGGGTTGTCCTAAGTATCATAAGTTGTTATGCTTATGTTTGGATTAATGGTTCTTTTACATGGTGAATTATTTTAGGTGTCAAGACTATTACTTTTATTTCCATTTGTTATTTTGATAATGGGTCTAAGTGAACTTTTAATAGATATTGACTTTGTAAAGAGACTTCTTTGTGAGTGGTACTGGACAAACTGTGCCTATTTTGTTATGTTGCGAGGATGGCACACTCTTCATTTCCGTTTAAGAAAACTGAAAAGAAAAGGACACAAAATATACAAGTTAACACCATATTTGACAGTTTTGATTAGTTTAAGATTGTATTGAATTTTGAAGACAATTGTGAATCACGCAAAATTAGTTCCTTTGATGTACATTCTGACAAAAATAAACATTTTAATTTTTTTTGTATTGCTTTATGAATATTTCAATGAATGTTCTAGTTTGTTACTATCTTTGATTCAACTTGTTAGGTCTTGCTATGATTATCTACCAACTCAACCTATATCTATCAATGAAGAGAACTTGTGGACCTATTTGCGTTACTTGTGGGTAAGCTTTCACCTTAATTTGATGACTATAGTTGATATTGTAATTCATTATTTTGATTATGTTTGGGTTCCATTTATAGGCTTTATTCATACCTCTCTTGCAAAGTTCCCCCTTCATAGCATTGTTGTTTAGTTTCATACTACACTTAATGATAAATATTGCTTCTACTTTAAAAAATATTATATATGTAAGTGATCTTATTATAACCTAATCTAATATATATAACTAAAAGAGAAGAAAAAAAGGTGTTCCTTTCTCCTCCCTGAGTAGTGGGGGCGAATAGTTGCTATTGTGCGTACCTTCCAAGTGTGTTCACCTTCAAGCACATTTGCATTGTTTTATGTGATTTCTAGATTAGCATAATCACTTCAGTTGATTGGCTAATGGATGGCGTTTGGATGGGGTCAAAGGTTCGCCAGTTCCTTTGCTTATGTTCTCAACGGAAGTGCAAGTGTATATTTTGCCATTTCCATCTCTTTGAGCTCGTGCATCCTTTTTGCCAGGGTTCCAGTTTCCTAATTTGTGTTAAGGACACATATTGAATCCCTATAAATATCCCTTTTTGCTTATGTTCTCAACGGAAGTGCAAGTGTATATTTTGCCATTTTCATCTCTTTGAGCTCGTGCATCCTTTTTGCCAGGGTTCCAGTTTCCTAATTTGTGTTAAGGACACATATATTGAATCCCTAGAAATATCCCTTTTGCTCAATTTGAAAAATTTTGAATTTGAATTTTATTGATATTTTGAAGTGCCAATATAATTGTGGAGTGGTATATGTTTCTTCCCCATACCAATTTCAAAAAAATACATATGAGGTTGTTCTAAACTCTAATCCCCCATTTTTTGTTTTTGTGCTTCTTTTCATTATGTTTACTCTTGATTGATTTGTTTTTTTGTCCAGATCACTTGCACTCATCTTATGGTTGTTGATAAATTTTGATTGGCTTCATTGCAAGGATTTTCCATGTACGCTTACTCTTTCCAAGTATTTCTTTTTAATTGAACATATTTATGTGGTTTTGGATTAGCTTATGTTCTTAAAGTTTTGGTGTTAGGTTGTATGGAGTTTTAATTGTAGCTTATTTCTTTCACTATACATGTTTAAAATTGTATTAGAATTTTCTCTTATCTTGTTGCTCTATGGAGTTTTAGCTCAACATCCTTTATACTCTGTCTCTATAATTTCACTTAGTATATTTATTGATTTCGTTTAAGGATATTGTAATTCAGTTTGACTCTTGCTTGACACTGAGGTAGGAGAATTGAGGTAAAGAAGTCATGATTAAACTTGCTCACCACTAAGGATGAGGATATGTGTAGTTTTGTTTGAATAGGTAATTTCTCATTCTTTGTTTTGTATGTGAATCCTTTTTTGTAATTTACACTAATTTTTCATTCATAGTTTGCTATTTTCTCATTTTTTTTATTGTGAAGGCTTTTTGTTGATTGTCACTGCTTGGAATATATTGTTGGCATTCTTCTGCTCTTGTCCTTAGGTTTTTCAAAGATTTGTGGAGGAAATTCATGAACCTTTGTTTGAATTTATACAAAAGGTGCATAATTCAAATGTGTGAATGATCGCACATTTGGGCCAATCCAAGGTAAGTCTGTTTAAAATTGTCCAAAAATTTCAAATTTTGTGGTCCATTGAGTCTCCAAATAAAGGTTTGCTTTGTAACTCCTTATTCCATATTTCCTTAATTTCTTTATTTTTCTATTACCTTTGATTGTGTATAATCCCTTTGGTTATGAACTAACAATTTTAAATGCAATCTTCGATCTCATATCTCGAATGTATGAGTTTTATTTTGGTTTTACTATTACTTCCTTTATTAGCTTCAACTCTTGAATCTGGCTCTATTGTTATCCCTGCTTTGACTCAACTGTTGAAAATAGGTTCCTAGCTTTCAACTGAGTAGTTCAGTGTCAAGGCCAATATAGTTTAAGTACTTTCTATAATAATGAATTCAGTATGAAGTTGTTAAATGTTATATGAAGGATGTCACTTCAACTTATCAATATATGTGATGTGGATTGAGAATTCTTTCTGAGCCATTTTCATCATAGTTATTCATTATACTATATTTAGAATTTGCTCTGATGCTTTAGTTCAGACTTCTATATCAGTTCATAGAATTTGTTGTGATACTTTAGTTGAGTAATTGATTGTAGCGTGTCGAAGCCGTCAAATTAGAAATTTATAAACTAAAGTTACCTAAACTAACTTGTAGCATAGACAACCCAGGTCGAACCCAAGGACCATTTTAGGATGATAATATCAATGATATTAGGAGATGCACAGATGGGGGGGGGGGTTGGCAGAAACTAACTAACATAAACTAACAAAAACAGAAACTAAAACTACAACAAACACATGCAACCTGCCAAAGGAACCAACTAACTTGAGATTAATGTATCCTTGGTCACTTAAGGTTCATTCAATTGATGAAAACCATAACAAGAAGCCT
>JANHAO010010101.1:0-17929 GCA_026873985.1 Saraca asoca
ATACTCACTCACTCTATATTACACAATTGACTATGTGCACTTGCGTAATTTTGAGTGACAATTTCAATTTAAAACTCACACTCAATAGCTTCTTGCTAACCTAAAAGAATTGGGACAAGCTCTTCTAAACCAAAAGAAAAAAACACAAGGTTAACAGGTTCTTGCTATCCTACACAAGACTTCTAAATCCCGAGAAATCTTAAAAACAAAGAAACAATAATAGAGAAGAAGTAGGTAATACAATACCAGTGTTTGAGATGAAAAATCTCAAACTATCTAATGATAAGCTGAATTGGTCTTGATCTAGAAACTTGTAAGAGTCTTAGAAATTACATGAGGTAGGAAGAAAATTGTGTTAGCACTTTCTCAAAAAGAATTTGTACTTGAAGAGGTGAAGAATTGCATTGAAAAATGATGAAAGATCGTTTATATAGTGAAAAAAGTTAAGTTGTTACAACAGTTGTAACCGTCTATAACAAAAAAACTAACTTTTAATTGTTGAATCAATTACAATCTATTTGTAACTAACTCATCAAAGTGTAATTGAAGTGTAGTCTGCTATACACAGTCTTCATATTGATTACTGCATCAAAGTAGCCATTTACTTAACTTTCAGTTTGAAAATGTTCTTCATCAAATTAATGTGTACATCGATGTATGTAGTAAATTTTAAAGATTTAAATCGATGTGTATGTCAATGTATGTATTGAAGAATAGTTTTGTAAAATCTTGTTTTCTTCAAATAATTTCTCTACCTCATTGTTTTAGTTAAAAAGGTCTAGATCAAAGATTAATTGAGTTTACTTACAAGAGATCCTAAAAAATAAAAAAATAAATCCTAAAGATTAATCTTGATTCTCTTACATCATAACTTTACATCTTTGAAACGTAAAACCAAAATAAAATAAGCAGTAAAATATGATAATGACATATTAAATAATAATAACCAAAAAATTACTTTTCAACATCAAAACTGAGAAGTGTAAATAACTTAGACTAATAAGTCTAACAAAAGAGAATAATGTAAACCAATGCATCTATATGATGATAAGTGAAGGCAATTTTGTGATCTTGGAACTATATGTTGACGGCATTCTCCTTGCAAATAATAACTTAAACTTGTTGATTGAGATAAAGGAATTGTTGTCAATTCATTTTGAGATGAAAGATCTTAGGAATGTCACTTTTGTTTTGGGCATAGAGATTCATCATGACAAATCCTAAGGTATACTCGACTTGTCTAAATGGTTGTACATTGAGAAAGTATTAATGAGGTTTAATGTGACAATATGCTCTCAAGTATTTGCACCCTCAAAAGGGGAAGACTTTTTTAAAGCCCAATATCCTTAAAGTGATGAAGAAAGATAAAAGATGAAGAGTGTCACATTTGTGTTTGTCATAGGTAACCTAATATATGCTCATGTGTGTACACATCCAGATATAGTATTTATTGTTGGAGTTCTGGGGAGATACTTGAGTGATCTTAGTTAGAGATATTAGACTGTTACTAAAATAGTAATGAGATACTTGCCTGGTATAAAAGATTATATGCTAACCTATAGAGATTGGGAGAACTCATCATTATAGGCTATTCAGACTCAGATTTTGTAAGTTGTCCAAATGGTTATAAATCAACTTTTGGATACATCATTATGATGATAAGAAGACTTGTGTTATAGAAAAGTGTCAAGTAGTCACTTATAACAATCTCCATTGTGGAAGTACAGTATGGCATGTGTTATGAAGCTACCCGTGATGTTATATGGTTAAGGAATTTCATTGCTAATTTTAATACTATTGGGAGAATTTCAAGGCCTTTAACCGTTTACTATGACAATGTTGCTCTTACTAGCTTCTCTCTAAATAATAAAAATTTTGCTTGCATAAAACATTTTGATGTTAAGTACAAATTTGTGAGAGTAAAGATACAAAAGCATATTACTTATATTGATCACATTTTCACAAATTGTATGCTTGAGATCCACTAACCAAAGGATTAGAAATTAAAATGTATCATGATCATATAATTAGTATGAGGTTGGCTAAGTCTTTTGATGTTCTAAGTTAGTGGGAGTATTATATTTGATGTAATTACATTAAGTTTGTTATTTATCTCGAGATATGTATCAATGAAATGTTCATAATGAAATATTCATGATGTTGTGATATATTATTGTTTGTGTACATTATTTGACTATGTTTATTTAACCATTCAGATCATGTGTTATGCAAAAATAGTATGTAAATATATAAAATAAGAATTAAGATATATCAATAGTATAATAGTCTTGTGCAACAGAGCCTTAGAAATAAATTTATAAAGCACATTGCACTTACTAATTAAACTAAAATCACTTGTTTGTTGTCTTTAGGAATTTGACAAATGAAGGTTTGGTTCAATTTTTTCAACAAGAAGCCACAATCAAAGAAAGATTAATCAAGCCTTCAACATCTTGATCCACTAGATCCTAGAATTATGAAAAGAATCAAGCATTAAAACTAATAGGTTCTGAGGTTTTATCAAGATTAATTTATCTAACTGCCTTCCATATTTCCTGCCTTGTGAATAGCTGATTCAACTCACTGATATGGCCTTTATGCAATTTAGGACAATTTAAAGGCTAGTTAGAATTCAAGTTTCTTCCCTGGTTAGGATCTAAATCTATTTTTGTAAAATAATCAAAAGCTATATTGCTAATTTGTTGGGTTTGATCAATGCATTCATTCTCTTCATTCTAAATATATGATTTTTTTTTTGCTTGTCTATTATTAACAAAGAGTAGAAATACTTCATATTCCTATCTCCATTTAAAAGCCAAAGTTGATGAGCTTTCTAGGCTCATAAAAATTCATGGCAATCAAGTAAGAATTCCAAATGTTTCTTATGGTTAAAATAAGCTTCACTTTGGAAAAACTTATTATCTATTTGCTCTAATTATAGTTAATTCTCTAGATTTTTAATTTGAGTAGATAGCTGACCAAATTCTTGTTTATTCCATTTTTTTAAACTAGTTGTTGTGAAATTTAGTTTTTTCACACAAAAGAAAGCTCTTCAGCCATTCACATTACAATTACAGGCTTTTTCAACTATATTTCTATAATTAGGGTGCATTGGCTATATATTTTGGAAAATAAAAATCCTTTTGTAGAAATTTCCACTCATATAAGAGTCTAGGAAAAGAGGACTATGATCTGAAGCTACAATAGGCAAACATTGGGCCCAACTATATGGAAAAACTTTCAACCATTTCTCATTACATAAGATTTTGTCTAGTCTTTCAAAAACACATTGATCCCCCTATCTGCCATTTATCCAAACGTACTAGTAGTTTGAAGGCTTTAAATCTAGCAAACCATATTCTGATATCAAATTTCTAAACAAAATAGCTCTAGGAGTATTCAGAATTTTGAACTAAGTTTTTTTATTAGGGAATAACACCTATTAAAATCTCCAATTAATAACCAAGGGAAGTCCTCTTTACTTAAGTGCTCCTTATAACAATTTCTAATAAAATTCCACAATTAGGCTTTATATTTAAGTATAAAATGACCATACATAGTAGTCAACTTCCAACTTTGAGAACATTAATTGGAGATTGTAACTTGAATCTAGTTAGTTGATCTATCTAAAACATTAATTACAAAATCATTAGTCCAACCCCAAAACCCCCCCCACTTCTACCTAATACATGTATTAAAAAGTGATATTAGTAATTAGGTTATATTATGGGCTTATTTTATGCTATGAACTTGCTTGTAGTATATCAAAGTGAAGGGTTTCATAATCTTTATGTTTCTTAAGAGCTTTATATAAATAGAGCATTAGGTTTATATCTAATATATTAATTCAATCTTATTTCATTTTAGTATAATATTAGAGTTCTTTTGCTAATTATCTCTAGCTTCTCTATTTCTTTCCTTTTTTAAACCTTAATTATTTTATCAATATAATATCATTGTAGTATTATCCACCTTAAGGCCTGGTAGGTTACACTGCTTCCAGCAATCTCAAATAGGGTTAAATTTTTGTCATAGATTTTTATATAACTTTAGATTATATTTTGTTATTGTGAATTATTTAAATTTTTAAAAAAATTTGAGTTGTTGTTTTAGTATATTTTTATTTTTATTTAATTATTATTAATTGAGTTTTAGTGAAAGAAAAGAATAAAAAGATAAAGCATATATATATATTTGTGAGTTGAAGCATAAGATGCTAAAAAATTTGTCTTTAGAAGTTCCTTTTCTAGTGTGGATAGTGATAACTCTAGAAGATGTCACCATGAAATTGATGCCATAATGATTAGAGTCCCAAAAGATCTCATGGTCAACAATTATGAAGTTTCTTGGAAAGGTATCATCCTTGTACAAGACAAACTTATAGATGCATTTGACTTTGTTCACAATGGCAAACAATAATTGGATTTAATAAAAAAAAATTAGAGCATCAAGTAGATTAACAATTTCCATTTCCTTCTTTGTACTTTCTCTATAATTCAACTTCATTACTGCATTTGCCTTGCCATCAAACATTGTTATCTTCTAGATTGCTAGATGAAAAGGTTGCATCAATAGTGTCAGCATCTAAGGAGGTGGTATGGCTGTTGAGATTTATTTTTTTAGTGGATGAGGAGGCATAATGGAACTCTTGGATATGTTTTTAATAAGCATTTAGAGGGCAACTATTGGCAATAGCAACATCGGATCCCCACTCTAGCAACTCTTTGCTGGTGTCATCCTTGTGTATAAAAAAACTTCAATGAAACATAGTGATTCTTAATAGTCTAGCATTTGCCTTCTCCATTATGTATGGAATCCACAAGCCTAGTGTAGTTCTAGTTCTTGATTACATTGTATTTGCTATCATGAATGAAGTGCTTCAGATGTGGTTATTGGTGGATGGTGCTTTAAATAGAATTAGTGGCATTGATAGGTGAACAACAGTGACTTTTGGTAGTGGTTCATGCTAGAACTTTGGCAAATTGAAAATAGTTTGTGCAAGCTAGTTTTGTAGTTTGTGCAAGCTGATTTGGCATTTTTGAAGATTTGTGACATAATTTTGGTGTGGAGGCAGCATAAGTTGCCTTTATTTTAATACAATTTAGTTGATTTTAAAATTTTCGGAGTACATTTGGTGTTTGCACATTTGGTTAATTTTGGTTTTTGTGTCTTTGGATGGTTTAGAGTATTATTTGGTGAATTTTTGTATCTTCATGTGATTTAGAGCATTGTTTGGCAAATTTTGGTGTTTCTTATGATTTGGAACACTATTTGGCAAATTTCAGTGTTTCATGCGATTTAAAAAATTGTTTGACGTGACTTGTATTTACATAAGTCTAATCTGGTGAGGTTATCTTCAATATAAAGTGGTTTAGACCACTAGTTTGGCTGCATGACTTCCTTTAATATCTTGGAATTAGCTTCAATGAATACAACTTAGGAGTAACACGATTTTTGGTAGTATTGGTGGTTTTGGCATAATTCCAACCATAAGTGTTATTAATTTCGAGGACTAGTAAGGAAGTTGAAGGAGTAAGCTTAGAAGAAGCTAGTAGAAAACTTCCAAAAGCTATGTCATTTGTGTTGAGGAGAAAAATTTGAAGAAGTTTGAGCAAGCAACCAGGAGTAGTTAGTTAAAGACTCCTAGGAGTTATATCTACCAAAGTTTTGGTGTTGTTTTTGGGTTTTGAGTGTTGGCATTTTATGAGAGTTGTTCGCATGCTGTGTTTGCTACAAGTCATTCATGGAATTGAAGTTTAAGTTTTCTCTATAGTTATTCTTAAATCATTTTTTTTATGAAATAAGCTTAAGCTTTGGAAACTTTAGCTTAAGGTTCAGCTTGAGGGGGAGTGTTAGAAAGTAACATTAATAAATAGGTTATTATGTTATATTATAGACTTAAGTTATTATGGGCTTGCTTATAGTACACCTAAAGTTAAGGATTTTATAGTCTTCATATTTCTTACGAGCTCTATATAAATAAATCATTAGGTTTATGTATAATGTATCAATTCAGTCTTATTTTATTCTATTATAATATTAGTGTTCTCTCGCTAATTCTTTCAAATTTCTCTAATTCTTTCCCTTTCTCTTAATTATTTTCTTAACAACATGCATTCTAGTACTATTTAAATATCCTAATGGTGCCATTTTCTTTTTAACTTCATCTAGACTAATTAAAGTTTCTAATATAAAAAAAAACCCAAAATGAGATTTAAACTTTCTAACTAGCTACTTCAATCTTCCAATTATTGGGGTGCATCTCAAACCCCAGCAATTCCAAGCAAGAATCCTTATTGCTATAGTAGAGGCTATTGTAGGATAGCTTCCACGAACCCTAACTTGCATTTTTGAAATTTCTTTATAAATTCATACAAAAAACCACTATTATCTTCAAGCAGTGTCAACTCTAAGTCTTTTTCTAATAAAGCATTTTCAGCTTCCTGAATTGTAAATTGAGTCTAACCTACAAGACCTTGTAGCTCTTTTTGATCATCTTCTAATTCCTATATGATTTTTCTCCCCCTTTTGTTTACCTCTGTTCCTCCATTTTGTCCTTTCTCCCTTGAGTTCTCTTTAGTAACCATATGTGTGATATCATTTTCCAATAGATCAGCCTCTGAATGCTTAAAATATTAGTTTAATATCAAAATCATAGTTGCACAGAACCAAAAGCAAAGTCTAATGGCAAGGAACCAATTTGAAGGTTCTAAAAGAAATGGGCCATATATTGTTTGTCTAAAAAACAACAAATTATATCCAACAAGCAAAAACTGAGGAATTGATTGGAATGGAGTTTGAAATACATTAACAAAAACTTGTTCTGCTTCCTAAAGCCCAATATGTAAACTTAAAGTGTGTCTACAAGGTAAAGCTCCATTAAACCATTCTGTTAACAAATTGTTGACTTATTGGCCATTAAAACATATATCCCAAAGTGCAATTTGCTCCTTTGCCATAGCCATATCATAAACCTAAAAGCTATCATTGTCTAACTCCATATTAAACTCTATGCCATTAAAGAAATTTATTTAACTCAATCATGTTCCATCCGCAAGCATGGTTGAAGCATTTGTGATAAATTTCATACCATTCTCTATCACTATCCCTCTCATTGCATGTGATAGTCTAAATTTCTATCTTCTTCTGAACCTAGATTGACCAAAGGTAAATTTTCTTGAACTTCTATTCTCTCAATCTAACCAGTCTTATTATGTTATACATTTTAGGGAGGGCTGAGGAAGTATCAGTGCATGCGCACCAGTTAGAACCAGAGCTTGTTGATTCTGGTTATCTGGTAGTTCTTGCGGAACTTTTTCATTTTGATTAAGCCATTCTTCCTTAGCTTCATATCCCGATGTATGTGAGTAAGGTGAGCCTTACCATGTAGATCACTATCCTGATTACCCTAAAAGTCATTAGAACGGCCATCATTTGAATATAGATCATAGAAGTTTATCTAGCTTACATCCATTGGAAAATAATGAAATTGGCCATAATAATATAAGAGAGAAATACGAGTAGTTCTTCATGATGTTTGGCCAACAAAGGCTCTTGCATCACTGGCAAAGAGCATTTGTAAGATCTACCCCACTTCAACATTATGACTTTCCCGTACTCAATCAAACTGCTTATTGATATCCTCTATAACCAGTTGATTGGTTCAGTAATAAGATGAAGTTTTGTGGCTTATAAGACCACAAGAGAAACATATGAAAAAAATTGTCTCATACTTGCATATAATCCAATTTAGTGTACCATCATCCCTTCTTAAGGTAAACCCATAAATAGAGTTTAATAAAAGTCTATTAATACTTTAACTTTGATGAATCTTAGATTTCTTGGAAAACCTTTAGGCTAGTTAACCCATACTACGTCTCCAATCATTAATCATAGATATTCTCCAAAGTTAGTTGTTTGATACTCAAGGGGTAAACCACACAATTGCACCGAAATTGGTATTGGAGGAGCATAAGGTTCACTATGTTAAAATTTTTTTATGTGGACTTTTATAGTTCAAAATATTTTATAAAACATGATTTACATAAATTTTAAATTAATTATTATAAATTATCTTAATTTGAAAGTGATCAAATTGCGAGGCTAAATATGATACTTAGGCCAAAAGTGATTACTAGGTATGTAAGTCTTGTAACTGGGCTGTCCTGTGATAAATCAACTTAGCCCAATCAAGTTAATATACATAAGGCAGGTCCATACTCTCACCTTGGGTCAGTTCCTATAGTCTTTCCATCAAGATTTGCAAATGACTTCTCCCATAGACTACTATAGATTGAGAGGAGTGAACCTACCAGGATTTGTACTTGTTTTATTAATGTGATTCATAGCTTATACTAGGTAAGTAATCATTTTACATTATGCTTATTATTTATCAATTTACATTATATTTATGCCATGTGATAGGATAAATTAGATCAAGGTAATTGGTTTAATTCTGTGATGCAATTTCTTGTAATTGTTATTAGAGTTAGTTATTTTATCATATTGCATGGCTGGATATTATGCAAATTTAATTAGAAATTATCTGTATCATATTACTATTAAAATTAAGAAAGGCTATGAATTTAAAAATTATAATTTTATAGCAAAATTAATCTACAATTTTCTATATGAATAATTTTCCTAAATATTATTGATGTGTAATGCATGAATGAATTTTAGAATTTGTGTGCATTTGCTGTATTAGTGACAGCTGTTGAGATCGGTCAAAAATAGTATTGAACCACCAAGCTAGTAGCTAGGATGAGTCTAGGTCATGTGCATAGGGATTGGTGATCTATTTTATATGTGTAATAGTATGGAATGGGGGGTACGCTACCTAATCACAAACAAGAATTGAATTAAACAAGTTGCATGCAAATCAAAATAAAATTCAAAGAGCTCTTGCAACTAATTCATTGACAAATCATTGACTCTAATGTTTCATCCCATATTGAGCACCTAGCCAAGATATTAATTAAACCTAGTACCTAATTAATTATTGTTAATTTCCTCCTAAACTAGCCAATCAAGCCTAGTACCTAATTAGCTTTTATTGTTAAATTAATTCAAGTCCAACACTTCAACTAATTTATTAATAGCTTTCAATTCTAAGAAGACTAGATTTAATTTATTGAATTACCCTAGTAGTAACTTAATTAACTATCCTTAATTTTCTAGGAAGATTGACTCACCCCAATAGCAAATCAACCCCTATTGCTACTTTAACCAAACAACCATTAGTTGCCTATAAAAATTTGGCTAGCATTAGGTCACAATGAATAATTAATTAATGGATCCTATTAAGTAATCATCCAAGGTAATTGTATGTAGTAAAATCAAGGAATCAAAATAATCAAATTAGGAATGAATTAAAATTAAGATTAAGCCTCATAATCAAGAAAGAATTGGTGTAGAAATTCCTTTAGATTAAGATGAGAATTTAATTATATATTAATGGAAAATAAAGTGCAAAAGTTAAAAGAAAGAGTAAACCTAAGTTAGGCTTAGAGGCTTGCCCTAGAAGAGCTCCTCTTCTGCTCAAACTTAGAGACAATGTAGAAAATGAGTATAAAGATATTATAATAGAGGGTCAGCTAACTATTTGTAGGCTTAATGCACTATCTCTTAGTTGGGCTATGGTTTAAGGTTGGAAGAAGCCCTTTTTGGGCATGACAATCTCCATATGAAATGTAGGTTTATCACTTAGCTTTCCAATGGTTATTACTTTGCATAAAAACTCAGTCTCTAGCTTAAGTTATGGTCTAAACACCAAGACAACTTTTTAGAACAATCCAACCCAGGGTGTGCAAAGACAAATTGAGGTTGCTGCACCAAGAAGGGAACTCCAACAACCAGGAGCTTGGCAGGAAAAGCCTAGTAGAGAAGAATGTCAACAAGCTAGTTCTAGCCAGTCATCCAATTCACGATTGAGGTCGAAGGCCCATTGAGCTTGCAAGGACAATGATGGGAATGATCAATGATGTGAGAGCTCATATCGAGAAGGAGACATGAATAGGAGCAGTCATGAACGTAAATCAAATCACTATTCATCTGGTCATGAACACAGTAGAAGGCATAAGACCTTGGATCGCCACTCCCATGACTAGGGGGTGACAAGAGTGGTCAAACCACTAACCATCAATTTGAGACTTAAGACCCAAAGATTGAAGAGCTGCTTCAAAGGGTACAACAGCTAGAAAAATGACTTGCAGCTTAGAGCAGTCAAGACTGTTACAAGGATAGGACACCTTTCACCTGGGAGATTGAGATAGAGCCTCTTCCTTGCAGGTTTAATGTCCCAAACATCTTACAATACAATGGAAACAGTGACCTGTACAATCACTTGGACGCAATCAAAGTCCAAATAAATCTCCAAACCACCAATCCGTTAGTCAAATGCCACATTTTCCCTGCCACCCTTAGAGACATACCTCAAACATTACTTATAAGTCTCCCTATTTGTAGCATTCATAGTTAGGAAGAATGCCAAAAGAGATTCCTTAACTAATACAAGGCAATAAAAAGATAGCTCACATTGTTCTGTCCCATTGTGACAGTCTTTCAGTGAAGAGATGAATTGTTAAAAGACTACATCACCTGGTTTAGGCACAAGGTCAACAACGTAAAAAATCATTCAGATAAAAACATCCTTATAGCAACATCAGTTGGACTTTGCAAGGATGGCAAGCTCTACAAGAGTATATATAAGTACCCAGTGAGAGACTTGAGCGAGTTCTATGATCAAGTAGCTAAGGAGATTAGGTGGGAGGAGACTTTTAGCCCGAAGAAGCCTAACCAAAAAAACAAATCAAGTGGCTCCAATCGGAGCAAAAAAAGAAATAATGGCGGTAGTGACAGAGGAGGTCAAAAGGATAGCTCTGATGGTCTGGTCACGAAGAAGGCCAGGGGTAAGCAACCTTAATGCCAAGATCGCCATGATAGCTATAGTGTCCTGTCAGATACCCTAAACAAAATTTTTGCAACAAAGAGAGATAGTGAGGACTTCAAGAAGCCTAAACCTATAAGGGCTCCCTCCAAGCACAAGAGCAAAAATAAGTTTTATGCCTATCATAATGACATCGGGCACCATACCTCAAAGTGCTGGGCACTCAAAGATGCCATCAAGGACCTCATCAAGAGAGGTTGCTTGAGAGACTACATAGTGTGACCTGCAAGATAGCGACCTTCACGACCTCAGCAACCAGCCCAGCATTAGCACCAGCAAAGTCCTAAACATGAGGAGACACCTTTGCTAAGGACCATATTCACTATCCATGGTAAGCCTCACATTGTAGGTACTTCTAAAAGGTCGCACGAGTGGTATGTGCAAGAGGCAAAACATGTCTTACTTACAAGATATGATAAAGCCATTGGGACCAACAAAAAAGGCCAGAATAAGCTCTGATTGCATTACTTTTACTAGTGAAGATGCTCAAGCAATACACTCTCTACACAATGACGTGCTAGTTATTCGAGCTAGAATTAGTAATGCCAAGGTGTTGAGAATTATGATTGCATAGGCAGCTCAGTAAACGTAATGTATAGGCAATGTTTTGACCAAATGGGCATAAACTCTGACCAGTTTAAGCCTTCCCCTAAACCTCTATTTGGCTTCATCGGAGATGCAATAATATCAGCAGGACAAATTAAACTTCCAATTACCCTCAGGGATTTGAGCCACCAAGCCACTACTTTGGCTGATTTTTTAATGATCGACTATCCCTCAGCATATAATATGGTGTTAGGGCAACCAGTGATGAACGACCTAGATATGGTCATATCATCTAGAATGCTCACCATCAAATTCCCAACCCCCAATGGAGTTAGAGGTGTACAGGGAGAACAACAAGTGGCTTGATGTTGTTATAAAGATGTTGTTGAAATGGGGGTAAAAGGAAAGAAGATTGATATGGTTTCTAGAGGAAAGCTGCAACCTACAAGCTCAACTAGAGTTAGCCATGACCTAAACCCTTGTGAAGTAGATATAGATCAAGCTATTAGCCCAGTGGAAAGCTCAAAGACATACAGGTCAGTGAGGCAGATATTAAGAGATGCCTTAAGTTAGGGAAAAACTTACTTTTGGAGGTGAAAGTGCAACTAACTGGATTTCTCAAGGTGAATTTGGATGTCTTTGCCTGGAACCACAAAGACATGGTGGGGATTGATCCTGTGGTTATGTCCCACAGACTTAATATTAGCCCCCATCATAAGCTGGTTCACCAAAAAAGAAGGTTTATGACTATCGAATGATATGCTACTTTGAAGGAGAAGGTGGATAAGCTTCCAGCAAATAAGTTTATCCAAGAAGCTTATTACCCTACTTGGGTAGCCAACATTATCCTTGTGAAGAAGAAGAATGGAAAATGATGGACCTACCTCAACTTCATGGACCTTATTGAGGCATGCCCAAAGGACAACTTCCCCTTGCCAAGAATCAATTAACTTGTGGATGCAACAGCAGGGCATTAGCTCCTCAGATTCATGGATGCTTACTTGGGATACAACCAGATCCCTATGGCCACATAAGATGAGGAACATACCTCATTTATCATCGACTACAGACTATACTACTACAAAGTGATGCCTTTCAAATTGAAGAATGCAAGGGCAACCTATCAGTGGTTGATAAATATGATGCTCAAATGGCAAATAGGAAGAACCATGGACATATACATGGATGACATATTGGTAAAGTCTGAGTAGTTTGCCAATCATGTCCATGATCTGGGAGTGGTGTTCCAAATCTTGAGGAAGTGCTAAATGAAGCTAAATCCATATAAATATGTATTTGGTGATGCTTTGGGAAAATTCCTAGGGTTCATGGTAAACAACAGGGGAATTGAGGCGAACCCAGAGAAGATAAAAGCTTTCATCGACATCAGATCCTCCACTGGGGCCAAGGACATACAAAGCTTAAATGGCCAAGTCGTGGCACTGAGCAGATTCATTTTTAAGGTGACAGATATGTGTGTTCCTTTCTTCAACGTCCTAAAAAAGGCAAAGAAGTTTGAATAGATGTAACAATGCGAGGTCACCTTCCAACAGCTCAAACAATATCTTGGACAAGCTCCTCTTTTGTCCAAGCCAAAGGAGGGTGAGAAGTTAGTCATTTATCTAGGAGTATCCCAGTACGCCCTTAGTGTGGCTTTGATATGAGAAGTAGGTGGAGCTCAATTCCCCATTTATTATGTGAGCAAAAGGTTATTAGATGCTAAGACAAGGTATTCACCTATGGAAAAACTTGCCTACTACTTGGTAGTTGTGTCAAGACAGCTGTGACCCTATTTCCAAGCACATATTATAGAAATGCTCACATAGTTTCTACTTAGGCAAGTCCTGCAAAAGACAGATGCTTCAGGTCATTTACTCAAATGGGAAATTAAGTTAGCTCAGTTTGACATTAAATATAAGCTCAGACCGACGATCAAAGGACAAGCTCTAGCAAACTTTATGCATAATTCATCGAACCTATATAAGATGAAGTACAGACTTCAGAAGCTCCATGTTGGAAATTATATGTTGATATGTCATCAAGCGAACAAAAGGCCGGGGCAAGAGTACTTATCATAAGCCTAGAGGGGCATCAAATCCTCTATGCATTGAGATTCGATTTCCAAGCCATGAACAATGAAGCTGAGTATGAAGCACTACTGGGCAGGTTGAGACTCATAAAAAAGATGCAAGCTAAAAGATTGAAGATCTTTAGCGATTCCCATCTCGTTATCTATCATGTAAAAGGAGAATACCAAAATCAAGGATAAAAAATGATCATTTACCTATAGAAAGTCCAAGAATTATTAAGCTCATTCCAGTAGTATGAAATCAACCAGATACTACGAGCCTAGAATGCACATGTCAATGCCCTAGTTTGCCTAGCCATGACCAAGGATGCTAACTTTCTAGGGGTGATCCTAGTAGAATTCCTCTTGTCCCTAAGTATAGAATAGAAAGATGCCCTAATTACAGTTGCTAGGACACCAGGCACCTCAAGGCATGATGATTACAAGCTTAGGTAGCTAGATATTGCATCTATGACGATATGTTGTACAAAAGAGGGTTCTCAACCCCACTCCTAAGATGCATTGATGGCAATGACTATGACACCATCCTAGAAGCAATCTATGCAGGCCATTGTGAAAATCATGTTAAGGGGCTATCTCTTGCCCAAAAAGCTCTCTGACAAGGATTCTATTAGCCCACGATGAAGTAGGACGTTGTTGATTTGGTTAAAAGGTGCAACAAATACCAAAGATTTGTGAAGATCCTGCAAGCCCTACCAGCCTACCTGCAGTAGATAGTTAGTCCATGGCCCTTTACAATCTAGGGCATGGACCTAATTGGACCACTCTTTACAGCTCATAGAAATTACAAACATGTAGTAGTGGCCGTAAACTATTTCACTAAGTGGGTAGAGGCAAAGGAGCTCACAGAGATATCTTTTGCAAAGATTGAGAAATTTATATGAAATAACATCATTTACAGATTTGGAGTCCCCTAACAGATCGTAACTGACAATAGGACTCATTTCAATAGTGAACAGTTCATCAAGTTCTACGATGATCTCAAGATTACAAAAAACTTGGTTGTAGACCATCCACAGGCCAATAGGCAAGTCAAAGCCATCAACAAGATCATCAAGCACATCTTGAAGATGAAGTTAGAAGCCAAGAAGGAGCATGGGCAGACGAGCAATTAGAAGTGCTCTGGGCTTACAAAACCATGATCTATAGCATTATAGGAGAAACTCCATTCTCGATGGTATATGGATCCAAGGTAAAGATCCCAACCGAACTTAAAGTGGCATCACAACAAAAAATTACTTTTAATTTGGATGATAACAACCAATTGCTCACCACAAATCTAGATCTTATAGAAGAAATGATATAAAGAGCTCACCTTAGGGTCATAACCTATCAGTAGCAGGTCATGAGATATTACAATCGAAAGGTTCAAGCTCAGGGCTACAAACTTGGTGGTCTCGTTCTGTGCCTCGTCCTTCTAGGAGCACGCAAGGCTAGTGAGGGAACCCTAGGACCAAACTGGGAGGGCCCGTATATCATTAAGAAAGTCCTAGGCAATGGAGCTTATCACCTAGCAAACATGCATGGGAAGAATTCCCTTAAGCTTGGAATGCCTAGCATCTCTCTGCCCATACCATCGATAGAGATCTCAATTTTGTAAAAAATTATTTAGAAATTAGTAAAAGCACTTGAATGTTTCCTCGAATTTTTATGTTTATATTTGTTTGTTTTTAAGAAAAATCTCAATGAAGTCTTGCACGAGGAGCAAGCAATGCATCAAACAAGGAATGATAGTTGAAGCATTACCTGTTGATCACTCATTTTCACACAAATTTATCAAGTCATGCATATGGAGCATCCATTTATAGGAACCCAGAGGAAATAAATAAGAATATTATAGAAGTTCATTAAACATTTCCTTCGACAAGGAAAATTTATGCAAAGCCCAAGAATGGATATAAAGTCCAACAAGGAAACCCAGTTCAAAAAGGGAATTCAAAATTACAAAAAGTCAGAGCCTAAGAAGTTGGATCCTTAAGCGTTGAGTCTTTACAGGGCAAAGGGCTGGCAGGAGGAACAACAGGGTTGTCCACCACTTGATCACCAATGACTTCCACCACCTATGAGCCACTCTCCCTTTGAGTGGCACCCTCCGTGGGAGAAACTTCAACTGCGCACTTTGCACCCTTTTTGGAAGAAGAGGCCTTCACAGTCCTCTTGAAGTGCTCAATAGCTTCAAGGGCATTCTGACCAAAGAAGGAGAAGTCTATCTCCAGATGTTGCTCTACGGGGCATAAAAGAAAGAGGAGTTAGTTTCAAACTCTGCCTTTTCTACTGCTTCTACAACTAGCAAGGTAATCTTTGCTTTGACTTTGGTGACCTTTTCCTTTCTAAGAGCAATTTCCTTCCTAGCCGCCACAAGCTCCTTCTTGGCAACCTTAGCTCACTTTGTCATAACCTTGACTCATTAAATAGCTAAGTCCAGGTTGACTTTTATCTTGGTCAGCTCATTAACTTCCTTGCTGAGGTTTAATGTGATGGCCTCACAATATGCCGCTTCACAAGATAGAGCGACCTCAGTGTCCTTAGCTTTCTCCCTTAACTCCAACACCTTAGCGATGACAGTAACCAAGTCCTCCACAAGTCTTGCCTTTTCCTAATCCTGAGCTTCAAGCGCCTTGTTCAGCTTCATTATCGTCAGTAAGTTCTGAAGAACCAAATAGTCAAGGTTAGATTATGAGAAAGGCAAAAGGACTAAGATTAAAAGATTCTACTTACCAGTAGGCTATAATGAGATGCGTAGCTCACTAATCCTTCAATTAAGAAGTCCTCTGACTCTAATACTTTGGCTTTGCTATGAGGTCCCAGGATTACATTGATGTTATCCAAAAGGTAATTCAAGTACTCCTTCGTCTTCGAGCCAAGTCCAACAGGTTGCTCATCAACCTCAACCTTAGGCACCTCGACCTCAAGCATCATCCACATTTGGAAGGCAACGACCTTCTTCCCTTTGCCCCGTTTTTACTTTTTGGTGAGGGGCTCGGAGGGGGATGCTATCTTGACTATAGCGGCCATCTCAGGACATGAGGTGGGAGTTAACTCCTACAAGGGTGTAATTGCCAAGGCCGAGGATTGACTCATAGCAATGGGGGTTTTGTCGGCATTAGAAGCTGATAAGGTCGATGTAGAAAGATCGGGTGGTGGCTTTCAGAGGATGAGCTTCATCATGCACTCAAAATCCTCAAAGTTTGCTGGACTAATCTCCTTGATTAGACGGGCTCTGGTCTTTTTAGTGAGCTTAGTACTCAAAGCTGGAGTGAGCTTGTGCAAGAACAAAAGGCCCTCTTTAAACCAAAAGTCATTCTAAAGATCGTCCGAAGTGGCAAATTGGTCCAACACCTGGAGCTCCTTAGACTTAAGAGTCGATTTCTTACCAGCCCCATCTATAAAAATGAAAGTGTTAGAACCAAAGAAGCAAATATAAGAACTCATTAAACTCGCACGACCACAATTTGCTCACCAAGAGTGAGAACAAAATCAAAGTTATTAAGGTAACATAAAGATAGATAGGAGACATAGAACCAATGGGTTTTGTAATTCCCCACGTTGGATTTGCCTTTGGCGTCAACCTACGACAAGATTTTCCCATGATTGGTTTGTCGAGCTGAATGATAGTAGACCCTATCCTACAGACCTATGCTTCTAATACTATAAAGATAGTAGAAAACCCTAGCAGATGATAGGGGAAGGTTATTCCTCAGATATACAAGTGTCAAGGAAGTGAGCTGGGAGTAAGAGTTTGGGGAGAACTAGAATGGATATAGTATTAGCTTATTCAACAAATCAACAATATAAGGGGGCACCAGGAACCTAATCCCGACGCTGAGATGCAGGGAGCTAGTCACCACAAACCCTGGAGGTAGATAGGCTACACGATCGCTAAGAAAGGGTGACATAGCATGACATCCCTTTGGGATCAGGAATGTTTGAATTATGCCCTGGAGCTCATTGATGCCAACAGTCGAAATATGGTGATTGTACACAGAGTGATCTGAAGATCGTTGATTGGTAACGACCTCCTGGCCCCTAACAGCATCTAGACGAGCATTAAATTCTCCAACGAGCTTGCCACTCCTTGAGGTCCCTTCACCTATAGGTCGCATTAGTTCCACACTCTAGGTTAGAGAGTCAGGTTCCTCATCACTCCTTATTTGGTGACTTCAGCATTTATAAGCTATCATCTACACAAAAAGAAGGGATGGTCAGTCACTAAAAGCAAACCATACTGATAAGTAGAAAATGTACCTATAATACTACCTTGTTTTAACCCTTAATTAGTCATTAACTTGTAGTTTTTGTCTATCTTTTCCCTTAGTTTGTTAGTTTAGTTCTAGATACTGCTGTAG
>JANHAO010010102.1:0-17910 GCA_026873985.1 Saraca asoca
TGATAATTAATGCAACTCTGAGTGAAGATGAAATTGAAAAGCTACTTAAAGTTCTTAGAAAACACAAGAATGTAATTGGGTATAGTATTGATGATATTAAAAGGATTAGTCCATCTATTTGCATGCATTGAATTCTACTTGATGATAATCATAAACCCTCTGTAGAGTACCAAAGGTATTTAAATCCAAATATGAAAGAAGTAATTAAAAAGGAGGTGCTAAAACTACTTAATTCAGGCATCATCTATCCTATCTCTGATAGTAAATAGGTGAGCCTGGTTCAAGTAGTTCCAAAGAAGGGGGTATAACTATCATCAAGAATGACAATAATGAACTAATCCCCACTAGAATGGTCACAGGGTGGCGTATGTGCATTGACTACAAAAAACTAAATAAAGCCACCATAAATGACCATTTTCCTCTTCCATTTATTGATCAGTTATTAGAGAGATTAGCCAAACATTCCTATTTCTGCTATTTAGATGGATATTCTGGCTTTTTCCAAATTCTTATTCACCTAAATGACAAGGAAAAGACTACATTTACATGCCCTTATACTACTTTTGCTTATAAAAGAATGCCATTCAGAATTTGTAATGCACTAGCCACCTTTTAGTGGTATATGATGGCTATATTTCTTGACTTTATTAAGCGAAGTACAAAAGTTTTTATGGATAACTTTTCTATATATGGCACTACTTTTGACCATTGTTTGAGAAATCTAACCCAGGTTTTGCAGAGATGTGAAGAAGTTAATCTTGTCCTAAACTGGGAAAAGTACTATTTTATGATAAGAAAGGACATAGTTCTTAGCCACTTAGTATCTGAAAGAGGAATTAAAGTGGATAAAACCAAGATTGAGGCTATTCAAACCATGCCCCGACCCTCAAATGTCAAAGAAGTGAGGAGTTTTCTGGGCCATGCGAGCTTCTACAGGCGATTCATCAAAGATTTCTTGAAAATTTTTAAACCAATGACTAATCTGCTTATTAAGGATAACCCCTTTGTCTTTGACGATCTCTGCCTTAATGTTCTCCATAAGTTGAAAGAGGCCCTTACATCTTCACCAATTATTCAACTTCTGACTAGAGCTTACCTTTTGAGATCATGTGTGATGCTAGTGATTATGCAGTTAGGGAAGTTCTTAGGTAAAGGAAGGATAAGAAGCCATATGCCATCTACTATGCAAGTAAAACCTTGGATAAAGCTTAAGTCAATTACAGCACCACAGAGAAGGAGTTGCTAGCAGTAGTTTTTGCAATTAATAAGTTCCAACAATATCTACTGGGATCTAAGATTATAGTATACAAAGACCATGCAGCTATCAAATGCCTACTGAGCAAAAAGGAGGACAAACTAAGATTAATCAAGTGGATTTTCCTGCTATAAGAATTTGACTTAGAAATTAAGGACAAGAAGGGAGTTGAGAATGTGGTTGCTGATCATCTCTCAAGGCTAAGGCAGGAACCAGTTGAAGAAATAGAAGATGAATTGCCATTGATGATTCTTGTCTTAATGATCAGCTCCTTATTGTCAAAAATATTGAGGCCCCCATGTATGCTGTCATTGTTAATTATCTTGCATGCAGAATTTTGCCTTATGGACTTAACTACTAACAAAAGAAGAAGTTCTTCTTAGATGTCAAATACTATATTTGGGATGAACCCTACCTATATAAGTGGTGTGCTGATGGCATCTTCCAAAGATGTATCCCTGAAGAAGAAGCAACCAAAGTTATCTTTCACTATCATGATTCTTCCTTTGACAGCTATGCCAGCACCTTAAAACAGCTATAAAAATCCTTAAAGCCAAATTTTATTAGCCTTCGCTCTTTAAAGATGTTTATAAATATGTTAAGGCCCGTGATAAATGCCAAAGAACTAGTAACATCTCAAGAAGGAATGAATTGTCCCTAAACAACATTATGGAGGTGGAGATATTTGATGTTTGGTGAGTAGATTTCATGGGACCTTTCCTATCATCTTGTGGCAAAAAATACATTTTAGTAGTAGTTGATTACATGTCCAAATGGGTGGAAGCGATAGCATCTCCTACTAATGATGCTAGAGTAGTAACTAAGTTCTTTAAGAGGATAGTTTTTCCAAGATTTGGAGTTCTTAAAGCTGTCATCAATGATGGTGGCTCACACTTTACTGAGAGCCAGTTTGAAGCCATTTTACAGAAATATGGAGTAACCCTAACCCATAAGATGGCACTACCATATCATCCCCAAACTAGTAGCCAAGTTGAAGTCTGTAATAGGGAAATCAAGAGTATTCTGGAGAAGACAGTTTTTAGAGCAAGGAAGGACTAGTCTCTTAAGCTTGATGATGCATTATGGGCTTACCGAATTGCCTACAAAACTCCCATAAGCACTACTCCATTCTGACTAATATATGGAAAGCCCTATCATCTGCCAGTTAAGCTAAAACATAAGACATATTGGGCAATCAAGACTCTCAACTTTGATCTAAAGACTACTAGAGAAAAGAGATTATTGCAACTAAATGAACTTGATGAGTTGAGACAAGATTCCTATGAAAATGCAAGATTATACAAGGAGAGAACAAAGAACTAGCATGATAAATATATCTTGAGGAGAAACTTCTAAGAAGGAGACTGGGTATTGCTCTTCAATTCAAGATTAAAACTCTTCCCAGGAAAACTTTGCTCTCGTTGGTTTGGCCCTTTTCAAGTCTATCAAGTCTTCTCTTATGGAGCCATTAAGATATGGAATGATGCAACCGAACTTTTCAAAGTTAATAGATAGTGCCTCAAACATTATTTGGCAAGAGAACCAATCGAAGAGAGAGCCACTTACACTCTCTCTAAGCTTCATTCAACCAAATAAAAGTATTAAAGGAGTCAAGCTCATGACTTAAAATGAGCACTTCTTGGGAGGCAACCTAAGTGTACTTTTATAGCATTTAGATTGCTCATTTATTTTTCTTCTTTGTTTTTAGTTTTTAGTTCAATTTTGTTTTGCATTTATAGCTTTTAGTATTGTAAATTTGTGAACTTATTGTAGGATTGAGTTATAAAATTATCTCCTTGTATCAAATATCCTTTAAAGGAAGGATTGATGTAGAAATCACCTGAAGAATTTCAAGCAAGAATGAGATTGGTAGCACTGAACACTACCAGGGTGTGTTCCAGGACACAACTGTGTTCCAAGTAGAACTCAGAAGTAGAAAACTTCAGCATCAAACATGGCCATGTCATGTCCTGGAACATAGCCATGTTCCATGCAGTCTTTAGAATAAAAAAATCATAGCCCCAAACACGGCCATGTCGTGTCTCGGAACACAACTATGTTCCATGCAGGACTCAACAAAAAAAATAAAAAAATAAAAAAAATAAAAAAAAGGGAAAATTGAATTGGCCAGCACGAAACATGGGCTAGCTGTGTCACAAGCCACGCCCATGTTTTGAGTATTAGGCAGCAACATAGCTGGATTGCACCTCCATTCTTCCAAGTCGTGCTCTCCTTCTCTTACAACCGTGCTCTCTCTCACAACTGAAGCCTCTCCATCTCCAATCAATTCCCCTTAACCAGCATCCAGATCTTAAACTTTTTGGCCATTCCTCACCACCGGCAACCAAGATCTCCTAATTCCTAACCTCCACTTCACCTAAATTCCCCTTTAACCTCCATAACTCTAATCAATAAGAAGAGGCTCTACATGTGTAAGAGGTGTACCAATCGGCCATCCCAAATTTCCTATTGCAATTTTTTTTAGTTAATTCCATTGCCTTAGTTTCTACCTTTTGCTAAATTATTTGATTTGTTAAATTTCTACATTCTACATTACAAACTTTTGCTGATTTTGTTTTGTTTCCTTCTTGAATCTGTATTTTGTAATATTGCTAAGTTGCTGCTCTATTTGCATTGTTGTCATTCTGCTAGCTTACCATATTGTTGAATTGTTGTTCTATTTTCATTGCTGTCATTCTACGTATTATATTGTTGCCTTGTTGATTCAATTACCTTACTGTTACTCTAAATCTAACCAAGCTATTCTTAATTTGAGTTGCTATTTCATTCGTTTTGTTGCCATTTTGCCTTTGACTGCATCACTGCATTGCTGTTTATTAGTTATTGTCCTGCTAAAAATATTTTAATTATTGCTATCTTGCTGCACTTGAGGTTGATATTTTGCTCTAGTTGAATTACAATCTTTGTCAAATTCCTGTTGTTTCCCTAAACAAATTTCCTTGCACTTGAAAAGAAATTAAAAAAATAGGGTTATTTTAAGTGCCATTTTAATTTTTGTGTTAAAATCTATTCCTTTTGAAAGTTCTCTACTTCTAAATGGCACCTAAAAGATCTCGACTTGGCCAAGCCTCCTCCTCCCAATCCGATCAAACACGTAAGGGACAAGATAATCTCAACCAGTAACCTTATGAAATAAATGAATTTGATATTATTTTTATTGATGATGATCAATGTAAATGATACGATTAGTTAGTAAAATAGTGAATGCTGAGTACCTGCTATGTGGATGCGGTTTTCCTGGAGCAATTAGGATTATTCAATGATGTCCAATACTTATTTGATCAAATTGGGTGGTCACAATTTATAACAATACGTTACCCAACATATGCAAGAGTGATCCTGAAATTTTTTAGCTCTTTTAATGCAGTCTTGTTTAGAGGCTGTGAGGTCGAATAAGGACAAATTTCTTTTCGATTATTTGATCAGGACTATAATTTATCATTGGCCCAATTTAATGACTTATTTGGATTGCCTCCTGGGGGTCCAAGGACTATTCCCTCCAGTTTTTACTCAAATTTATTTTGGAACTCAATAGCCATTGGAGGGCAGTATAAGGCTTCACAACCAAAAGCGCCGTCAATTTGTAACCTTTGTTTTAGATACATTCAGCATATCATGGCACACACTATTTTTGGATGAGCAGAAAGTGATGGGGTTGCAAGTCAGCAAGATCTATATTTTCTTTAGGCAATAATAAATAATAATCAAGTAGATACCGAGGCATTCATGGCCTAACAAATGTAGAAAGTGGATAATGCATTACATGGCAAAATAGTAACAAGAGGCTTAGTAATAGCAATTGCTCATGGTTTGGGATTGGAACAACAACTGGTAGACTTATAGCCTTTACCTAAAAACTCAAAGATTTGCAACAATAAATGAATTTGATATTATTTTCATTGATGATGATCAATGTAAACGATACGATTAGTTAGTAAAATAGTGAATGCTAAGTACCTGCTATATGGATGAGGTTTGCCTGGAGCAATTGGGATTATTCAATGATGTCCAATACTAGTTTGATTAAATTGGGTGGTCACAATTTATAACAATGCATTACCTAACATATGCGAGAGTGACCTTGAAATTTTTTAGCTTTTTTAATGCAGTCTTGTTCAGAGGCCGTAAGGTCAAACAAGGACAAATTTCTTTTTGATTATTTGATTAGGATTATAATTTATCATTGGCCCAGTTTACTAAGTTATTTGGATTGCCTCCTGGGGGTCCAAGGACTATTCCTTCCAGTTTTTACTCAAATTTATTTTAGAACTCAATAGCCATTAGAGGGCAGTATAGGGCTTCACAATTAAAAGCCCCATCAATTTGTAACCTTTGTTTTAGATACATTCAGCATGTCATGGCACACACTATTTTTGGATGAGCAGAAAGTGATGGGGTTGCAAGTCAGCGAGATCTATATTTTCTTTAGGCAATGATAAATAATAATCAAGTAGATATAGGGGCATTCATGGCCTAACAAATGCAGAAAGTGGGTAATGCATTACATGGCAAAATAGTAACAGGAGGCTTAGTAATAGCAATTGCTCATGATTTGGGATTGGAACAACAACCGGTGGATTTGCAGCCTTTACCTAGAAACTCAAAGATTTGCAACAATAAATGAATTTGATATTATTTTCATTAATGAAGATCAATGTAAACGATATGATTAGTTAGTAAAATAGTGAATGCTGAGTACCTGCTATGTGGATGAGGTTTGCCTGGAGCAATTGGGATTATTCAATGATGTCCAATACTTATTTGATCAAATTCGGTGGTTACAATTTATAACAATGCGTTACCCAATATATGCGAGAGTGACCCTGAAATTTTTTAGCTCTTTTAATGTAGTCTTATTCAGAGGCCGTGAGGTCGAACAAGGACAAATTTCTTTTCAATTATTTGATTAGGATTATAATTTATCATTGGCCCAATTTAATGAGTTATTTGGATTGCCTCCTAGGGGTCCAATGACTATTCCCTCCAATTTTCGCTCAAATTTGTTTTGGAACTCAATAGTCATTGGAGGGCAGTATAGGGCTTCACAATCAAAAGCCTCGTTAATTTGTAACCTTTGTTTTAGATACATTTAGCATGTCATGGCACACACTATTTTTGGATCAGCAGAAAGTGATGGGATTGCAAGTCAGCAAGATTTATATTTTCTTTAGGCAATGATAAATAATAATTAAGTAGATACCAGGGCATTCATTGCCTAACAAATGCAGAAAGTGGGTAATACATTACATGGCAAAATAGTAACAGGAGGCTTAGTAACTGTTGACGGTTAATTTTGGTAATCAGTCAATGGGGGGTTCAAGGAACCAAACTACTGGTCTACTACTTGATGTATGATAACTTGAAGAGAGATTCAAGGGGAGAGAGGAGAAAACAAGAAGAAATTTTATTGTGGTTCGGCCAAAGTCTATTTGATCCCTACATCCATGGTGAGTGTGATTCTCTTTTCTCAATATTTCTGATTACAATGGTGAATACAAGAGGAAATCTCAGCAGAGCTTCTGCGTCACTCTCTTCTTTTTCTTTTTTTCTTAGTCTCTCTCTTTTGTGACTATCCCGTCTCATTTATATATGTGGGAGAGTTACAAATTATAATTTATTCATATAAGACTATGATTATATTTGTACTAAGCATTAAATGCTAGATGTCAAGTAATAAATGCTAAAAAAATCATTATCGGGCTTTTAGGGGCTACTTTGCGGGCTGGTATAGCACCTAGGCCACGTTTGTCAAATGCTTGACTATCTCCCTTAGCACAGAGAAGGGCTTGCCGTCGATCTCGCTGGCTGGGGCTCGTGATCGCGCGTCCTGCGATCTATTGCAAGGTCTCCAACGACTTTGCCTTTGCTTGGGCTATGCCTTTCTGTCCCCGGTTCCTAGTTTTCTAGGCCTTCACTGGCCTTCCTAGCCTGATCCGAAGAATCCCTATAACATCAACCCCCTAACTCATAGCTTTCCTTGTAAGCTGGGAGTTACTAATATGCTTTCAAGAAAATGAACCTTCCTCTACAACTCGACTCACCTAATGGTTGCCAGCGCATCTCATATAAGGATCATGGGTGATTAACAGCATGAATTGCCTAGTCTCTGAGTCATGCTTGGGTTTCGGCAACTTCATAAATATTCATGTCCGCTCCAGGCATAATCAAGAGAAGAGTTCCTCACTACAATTAAACTGGTTTGGGATTTTGGAGTTATCTACTATCTCATTAGGGTAGTCAAACACGCTTGATCTGAGGGTGAGTCGAGCTCTAGAGGCTTAGTGCTTATGCACTAAGTGTGCTCGAGCTAGTAAGAAGTAAGCTTTAGAGGCTTAGTGCGTATGCACCAGGTGTGCCTGAATTGATAAGAAGCGAGCTCTAGAGGCTTAGTACTTATGCACTAGGTGTGCCCGAGCTGCTTGGATGAGAGTTCTAGAGGCTTAGTACGTATGCACTAGGTGTGCCTGAGCTGATAAGAAGCAAGCTCTGGAGGCTTAGTGCTTATGCACCAGGTATGCCCGAGCTGCTTGGATGAGAGCACTGGAGGCTTAGTGCGTATGCACCAGGTGTGCCTGAGCTGATAAGAAGCGACCTCTGGAGGCTTAGTGCTTACGCACCAGGTGTGCCCGATCTGCTTAGATGAGAGCCCTAGAGGCTTAGTGCATATGCACCAGGTGTGCTCAAGCTGATAAGAAGCGAGCTCTGGAGGCTTAGTGCTTACACACCAGGTGTGCTCGAGGTGCTTAGATGAGAGCTCTGGAGGCTTAGTGCATATGCACCAGGTGTGCTTGAGCTGATAAGAAGCGAGCCCTGGAGGCTTAGTGCTTATGCAGCTGATGTGCCTGAGCTACTTAGATGAGAGCTCTGGAGGCTTAGTGCGTATGCACCAGGTGTGCCCGAGCTGATAAGAAGCAAGCTCTAGAGGCTTAGAGCTTATGCACTAGGTGTGCCCGAGCTACTTAGATGAGAGCTCTGGAGGCTTAGTGCATATGCAACAAGTGTGCCCGAGCTGATAAGAGGTGAGCTCTAGAGGCTAAGTGCTTATGCACCAGGTGTGCCTGAGCTGCTTGGATGAGAGCTCTGGAGGCTTAGTGCGTATGCATTAGGTATGCTCAAGTTGATAAGAAGTGAGTTCTGGAGGCTTAGTGCTTACGTACCAGGTGTGCCCGAGCTACTTAGATGGGAGATGAAATGTCTTTACTCAGCTTAAGGTCATACAATGGCCGCAGGCAACGAGTTACACAGAGGCCAGATATGTGGTTCACCTTTTCGCTTTCTGCCAGAAATTTGAAGTGTTGGTTCTACGCATATCTCTTCGATTCTGTGGTCGGTGCAATATTTATCATGCTCAGTTTGCAAGTTTTAGCTTTAAATGATGATGCGTGCTAGTCCGTTGGATCATGGGCCATTTGAAGGGTTTCTTTATCCGACGATTCGATTCATTTGATTTTAAGCTGGGTAAATCTGCCCCCTCTTTTCTTGTTTGTCAAAACACTTCACCTTTGCTTCGTCTTTTCTTCTCACCCAGGGACTGTCTTCCATTCTTGTTTGATGAATCTTGCCTTGTCTTGCTGGTTTTGCCAGACTGATTTTCAAGTTGCTGCTCCTCCATCTTTACTCAAGTTTTCGGACCGTTCTCCAACTTGTCAAGGTGAGTTTCCGTTTCTGTACCATCATTTTTCATTTTGATTCTAGAGTCTTTACTGATGCTCTTGGTGCCGATGGGGAACAGTGATACTAGTGAGTCATTACTTGTCCCACTGATGGTGGCTAGGGTTTTAGGTGGTGGCAGTAGAGTTTCTTGGGTTTCTAGGCCTCTGTGGCCTATCTTTTTCAGGACCTGGTCTCGTATTTTAGGTGGTCTGTGGTAGTAACCTCATCCTTCTTAGGTTAAGTGGTTTTTGGATTTATAGCCTTTCTTGTCCGGGGCCTAATTTTTCTTTTTCTTTTCTTCTTCTTCTTTATAGATGTCTCAGCCCTCTAAACATCGTCGCCACCTAATAGTCAGCAAGGATACTGAGTCTGAGAGGAGTGAGGAAGCACTTCATGCAGGGGATGAGATCTCCCAAAGCAGTGAGGTCGCTAACGGGTTCGTAGCTTGCGCTGGGCCAGTGGGGTTCGGAACCGCTTCTCCCTTCAAGCATTTTTCCTCTAACATTAGACCCAAAGAAATGGGGGGATCGTGGAGGTGTATTTCTTCCCAAAGGGTTACCGCGTTATGGTGCCATCTCACGAGGATCATGCTGCACATCCTCCACCGAGGTTCATGGCCATCAGTATTCATCACCTTAACACAGGGTTTTCAGTTGCCAATCCTGTCGTTTATAATTGATTTTCTAAATGAACTGGGACTTGCGCCAGCTCAGTTGACCCCCAATGCATATTCTTCTTTAATCTCCCTCATGTTAATTCATCTCTAGAATGGCCTCCGTCCCCCTAGCGCGAGGGCTCTATGCTTTCTTTACCACATTAAGGGTTGTGGCGACAGGAAGGTTACTACTACTTGTCACCTCGTTCTTCGAGGTATAAGAAGGCATTGCCTTACGGGGATGCTCAAGGGAAGTCCAACGCAGGTCCTTATAAAATTCGTTGGTTCTATGTGTCTTGCCCGTTGTTGCATTGTCTTCAAAAATTTTCATTCGCGGGCAATCCAGGTGAGCCAGTCGGAGGGGAAACTAATCATTTTATTTTGTTTATTTTTCATTCATCATTTTTTTATCTGACGTTTTGCCATGTTTTTTGTAGATGGAATTCAAAGGGAAAGGCCAAAGCTGAGTGCTGAGGAAGTCGAGGTGCTAGATCAAATTTCAATCACTGACCATCTCCTGAATAGTTCGAAGTTCAACGAGGACCTTTTACGAGCTTACGGGCTTTCTCTTGCTCTCAGTTCCGAGCTCATTGATAGTTCGTGTGATATCAGAGTTCGTGGCTTAAGAAAGGTTCCTCCAGTAGACTTTGGCGAGGGAGCAGACATGAATCGGATCAATCTAGTCGAGCCTCCTCCGAGGCCTAAGCGGGTCATGGCTTCCTCCACTCATGTCGCTCATCCTACCTCCTCTTCGACCCCCCAGAAGTCTGCCAAGACTGGTCTACCCCCTGTTCCAGCTTCGACCCAGATTAGCTTTCCTTTTAGTTTGTCAATTACGGAGGAGACTTTGCTCCTCCCGACCTCGACCTTGCAATGCAATCCTGCTGAAGTTAAAAGGGAAGCAACGAGGCCGTAGGGTCATGGAGACGAGGTTCCTAGCTAGCCTTCTTCGAAGAGGTAGAAGGTCAGTAAAGGGAAGGATCTCGCCTCTGGTCCGCTGGCATGACTCGTGGGTGCATCGGAGCATCCATCCGAGGGATTGGGGGCCAAATCTTTGGCACTTTATAATGTCATTCCCGGGAATGTGGGCTAAATTTTGGGGTCTAATGTTGCATCCTTAGAGGATGATGGAGTGCAAGGCAGTGTTTTAATGGAGGTGTTGGCCAGTCACTGTTTATTGGTTAGTAACATTCTTTCTCTTTTCTTTTCTCTTTTCAGCTTCACGTTTTGACCCTTTTTCTCTCTCTTCACTCTTTTTTTTTTACTCTTTCTAGGGGGCACTGGAGGCCATCAAGCAGAGGAACAAGTGCTTAAACTAGGAGAAGGAAAGATGCCGACTCGAAGCTAACCACACCGCTACTACTAATGAAGTGGCAGAACTAAAGAAGAAGTTGGGGGATGCTAAAGGCCAGCTAGAGAAGGCCAACGCCGCAGTGAAGAGGGGTGAGGAGTCCTTTGCCTGTGAGATAGCTGATTTCACCTTGAGACTGCGTAGGGCCTACGACGAGCTATAAGAAATTGGGGAGGATATACTCTTTCTTACACAAGAGGCTGGGGCCTTCTAGAGGCAGCTTGAAATCACTTGCAAGGAAGCAGACCGTGTTGTTGAAAGAGCGTAACGAGCTAAAGAGAGGGCTGTGCACGCTGAAGAAGAGGCCACCAAGGTGAGGGAAGAGACCTTTACTATAGTCGAAGAAGCTCAGGTAACTACTATTATCCACACCACTGACAGCTTCATGTATACTCTGTGGCTGAACCACCCGGGCTTGGACTTCTCCTTCTTCAGTGGACAGATCACAGACATTATCTAGGGCTTCATCGAGGGTGCAAGGGTAGCTCCTTCTCCTTGTGCTGAGGCCGCAGACGCCACGAATGGTCCTCCTAACAAGAGTACAACACTAGTTGAGGTTACCTCACTGGAAGGAGGAGTGGCTGGGGACAAGCCCGATAGAGAGACAATGGAAAACCTGCCCGTGATGACCCCTCCAGACTCTCAGGATCCTCCTATTTCAGAGGCCTCTCCTATCATTGTACCTTGATGATTTTGTTATTTTTGTGTTACTCTTGTATTTTCACAGTTTGTATTCGAGACATTTTATTCTGACTTCAAGTCTTGATTAATCTTGCTTTTTTCCTTTTTACGTTCTGTATGTTTTTTAACAAGTTATACCAGGTTGTTTGGAATAGGATCCGAGCTCCCTTTATCTTGTGACGTAGTCAACAGGATTGCCTTAGCAAAACTTCATCGCTTCCATGAATTCAAATAAATGCATGTATTGTCGGTATGCTAAGCTAAAAGGAAATTTACTTAATTCATAATTTATAAATACCGTTACAAGTTAACAGCGCCAGATTTACTTTATTGATAATAAGGCCAAAGATGCTCAACATTCCAAGCCCGGGGGAGTTCTGTTCCTTCAATATTGGTAAGGTGGTATCCTCTGGCTTTTAACCTTTCTTTTACAATGTATGGTCCTTCCTAATTTGATCCTAGAGTTCCTTCCCTGGGGTCACGACTTCTCGACTGGACGAGGCGCAAGACGAGGTCACCCGATTTAAAGCTTCGAGCTAGTACCTTACTGTTATAATACCGAGCTACCCTCCGTTGGTAGGTCATAATCCTTAAACACGCTTCGTCTCTTTTTTCTTCGACGAGGTCAAGGCTCATGGCGAGTAGTTAGTTATTTTCTTCCGTGTTGAAGGTGGCTCTTCAGTGCGAGGTTACCTCAAACTCTATTGGCAACATAGCTTCAGTTCCATAGACCATCGAAAAAGGAGTTTCCCCCGTGGAGCCGGAAGCTGTGGTGCGATAAGCCCACAACACCTTAGGCAATTCATCTACCCACGCCCCCTTCCTTGCTTCCAACTTCTTCTTTAGAATTTGCTTGATGATTTTATTTACTGCCTCTACTTGCCCATTGGTCTAAGGGTGGTCCACCGATGAGAAACTTTTCAGAATCCCAGGGTCATCACAGAACTGAGTAAATTATTCACTAGTGAATTGTGTCCCATTATTAGACACTATTTGCTGGGGGACACTGAATCGATGGATGATGTTGTTCCAGACAAACTTCTGAATTTGAGAAGAAGAAATATGGGCTAACTCCTTTACTTCTACCTATTTGGTGAAGTAATCCACCGCCACCACAACATACTTACAATTTCCATGACCTGTGGGAAGAGGTCCTATCAAATCTATCCCCCACATCGCGAAAGGCCAAGGGCTGATCATTTATTGGAGGCAGGTCGGAGGAGCTCGGGGGACATTGGCAAATCTTTGGCACTTATCACATCTCCTGACAAGGTCAATAGCATCCCATTTCACAGTTAGCCAAAAGAAACCTTGTCGAAGGACCTTTTAAGCTAGCGACAGCCCCCCAGTGTGATTTTCGCAGTGTTCGACGTGTATTTCTTTTAAGATGAGATCACACTCGGTGCCATTAATACATCGAAGAAGCGAGGCTAGAAGATGCCTTCTGTAAAGTGCGTTGTCCATGATGCAGTATTTTGCTACTCAAAACCATATGCGATGTGCTTCTAACTTATTTTTGGAGAGCTCGCCATTTCGTAGGTACTCCAAAATAGGGCTCATCCACGAGCTATGCACCATGGCAGTCATCATTATAACATTTTTCTGCTCGATGCTAGGGGACGGGAGAACTTCTATAGGTATTACACCCATGAATTCTATATCCTTGGCCACAACTAAATGGGTTAGAGCATTCGCGTGTGTGTTTTAAGCCCAAAGGACTTGGTTGATTTCATATTTTTGAAACGCATGGAGTAGTTCTTGGGCCTTTTGTAGATATATAGCCATCTTCGCCCCTTTTGCCTGGTACTCCCCTTTTATGTGGCAAACGATCAGTTAGGAGTCGCTAAAGATCTTTAAATTTTTAGCTCGCACCTCTTTCACGAGGTGAAGTCCAGCTATAAGCGCTTCATATTCAGCTTCATTGTTGGTGGCCTAAAATTCAAGTCTTAAGGTGCAGTGGACTTTATACCCTTCAGAACTGATTAATAGGACTTCCGCTCTTGCCTTATGGTCGCACGATGACCCATCGATGTAAAGTTCCCATCACGGCCCTTCTGAGGTTTCTACCTCCTTCTCTGCGGATCCAGTGAACTCAGCTATAAAGTCAGCCAGGGCTTGTCCTTTGATCGTAGATCTTGGTTTATAGTGGATGTCAAATTGGGCAAGCTCAACTACCCACTTAAGTAGTTGACCTAAAGCATCCGCCTTCTGGAGGGTCTATCTCAGTGGGTACCGAGTCGAGACCTCAATAGAATGGGCTTGGAAGTAAGGTCATAGCTTCCTTGATGCGACAACAAGACAATAGATGAGTTTCTCAATGGGAGTATAATTTTCTTCGACATTTATGAACCTTTTGCTCACATAGTAAACCGGGAGTTGTATTCCATTTTCTTCACAGATAAGGGCGCACTGATGGCATACTGTGATACCCCAAGATAAAGGATGAGAATATCACCTTCCCATGGTTTGGAGAGAAGAGGGGCCCGACCCATATATTCTTTCAAAGATACGAAAGTGACTTCGCACTCTTCTGTCCATTCAAAATGCTTCACCTTTTTTAAGGCTTCGAAAAATGATAAGCACCAATCTGCCACTTTGGAAACAAACCTGCTTAGGGCTGCATCCGGCCAGTTAGGCTCTGGACGTCCTTGACTCTGCTTGGCAACCTCATGTCAATGAGTGCCTTGATTTTCTTGGGATTTGCCTCTATGCCTCTGTCATTTACCATGAATCTAAAGAATTTTCCTGAGGCTACTTTAAATGTGCACTTGAGATGGTTCAATTTCATCCGATATTTTCTCAGGATCTGAAACATCTCATCCAGGTCATTCACATGATCTGAGACCTGTCTGGACTTAACGAGCATATCATCCACATAAACCTCCATGGTTCTCATGATTTAATCTTTAAACATTGCGTTGACCAACCATTGGTAGGTTACCCCGGCATTCTTGAGCTTGAAGGGCATCACCTTATAGCAATACAACCCCCTATCTGTGATAAACAACATGTGCTCCTTATCTTGTAGCTTCATGAGTATCTAATTATACTCGGAGTAAGCGTCCATGAAGCTAAGGAGTCGATGCTCGGTCATTGCGTCAACGAGCTAGTCGATCCTTAGTAAAGGGAAGCTATCTTTTGGACAGACTTTGTTGAGGTCTGTGAAGTCAATGCATGTTCTCCATCTTTCATCCTTATTCCTAACCAGGATGGGGTTGGCTATCCAGACTAGGTAGTGAGCCTCCTTGATGAATTTGTTCGTCAGAAGCTTATCCACTTCCTCCTTCAGGGCGCGTGAGCATTTCGTAGTTAGAGGCCTTCTTTTTTGCCTGATCGGCTGGTGATGAGGGTCGATGTTTAGCTTATGCAATGCAATTTTAGGATTGATTCGTACCACATTTTCATGATTCTAGGCAAAGACATCTAAATTCGCTTTGAGGAAATCCATTAACTGGCTCTTCACATCGAGAGGTAAGCTTTTCTCAAGCTTGAGGCATCATTAGTCATCTGTCTCGCTGACCTTGACCTCTTCGAGCTCTTCGATCGGCCCGATTTCCCTTTCCATATCCCAGTTATGTGGGTCAAGGCCATAACTAGTCTCGATCGAGTTCAAAGCTTGGGGCTCCTTATCAGAAGCCATTCCCACCTTCTTTCCTTTCTTCCCGATCTTGACAGCATCTTTGTAGCATTGTCGGGCCGTGAATTGCTCCCCTGGCATGCATCCGACCCTGTTTATCATTGGGAAGCAAATTGTCAGAGTTCTCATGGACACGACCAAGTCTAAATCGTTCATTGTTGGTTGTCCTAGAACTATGTTATAGGTCGACGGGCAATCCATTCCATGACCAAGAAATCAATCAAAATGGTGGACTGGCAGTCCCTATCTCCCAAAGTGATGGGGAGCCTGACTCACCCCACAAGGAATATTGCATCGCTGGTGAAGCTGAAAAGGGGGTCAGGTGAAGATTTGAGGTCACTTTGGGTTAGCTCCATTTGATCGAAGTACTTCTTGTACATGACTTGACCAAGCTACCGGTATCCAACATAATCCTCTGTACTTTGACGTTGCTGACCTTAGCCCTGATAATAAAAGTGTCATTATGTAGGGACTGGATCCCCCGTTCATCATCATGTATGAAAGTGATACATCTGGGGATCGTTCTTGCCTTCTTAATGGGCATGTTAGGCTCATTGCCTATAGACAAGATGTAGCTCGCATTCCGCATGTACCACTTTCGTGAGCTGTATGAGGCCCCTACGATGTATGGCCCCCATGGATTGTGTAGATGGTCCTAACCATCACCATTTACTCTTGTTCAACCTTGAGAGGAGGTCACACCATACGTTGAGGAGATCGGTGGTTCGTAGGTCACACCACGTAATCTCATAGGCAGCCTCTCTGGATAAGATCCTCAATTGCATCCTTAAGGGACTTACACTTGGAGGTTGTATGCCTGATATCGTTGTGATAGGCACAAAACCTGTTCAGATCCCGATGCTTCGGGGGAGTCAGTAACGGCCTTGGTCGCCCGAAATCCTCTCTTTGCTTTTCCATGATGTATATCTTTTCTAGGGTGTCAGTCAGGATGCTATAGTTGCTATAGCGACCTTGGGGTTCAGATTGCTCCGTCCTGGATCTTTTTGTAGGCTGCATTCCCACATTGTTGATTTGATTCACTCCATCTTTATTGTGGCCACTTTCTTTTCCACCCTTGCCAGGGACCGAAACACTGATCTCGGCCTTCTGTCCAAATCCTTTCGAGTCAAAAGTTTCCTCCTATCGGATCTCCTTTGTGGCTCACTCATAGAACTCTCTCAAGTTCTTTGTCGAAGACTCGTATATGCTCTCATACAGCTTCTCGTCTCTACGTAATCCTGCCGAGATCATGGTTAAGATACTATCATCAGAAGGGTTTTTTACATTACTGACCTCATATTGAAATCAGGTGATATATTCCTTCAGTGACTCATTCTTTCCCTGGAAGATTGTTGCTAGGTGGCAGGACGGCGTAAGTTGCTTCTTTAGGGCCCCACACTAGTCCATAAACTTGTCCTAACATTCTTCCCAACTGTTGATGCTGCAAGTTGGAAGGCTCTTGAACCATGCCGCGGCACATCCCCAAGAGTGGCTAGGAAGACCTAACATTTAACCAGGGGATTACTGGTCTAAAGGTCCATTTGGATGTCGAAAGCATCCAAATGGTCATAGGGGTCACTTCTTCCATCGTACGATGAGATTGATGGCACCTTGAAATGTTGGAGGAGAGGTTCTGTTTCGATCTCCTTGGACAATGGGGTTTTCCCTTCATAGTGACCCAACTGGTCCTGAGTTGAGGGACTTTTCTCCAGTTTTCATACCTTCTACAATAGCTCCTCAATCATTTGACCTTAGACCTCGGACCGTTGGCTCTTGCCATCATCGTGGCCTACTTTTAAGCCTTCTATGTAGTGCGAGCTCTCAGCTCATTCGCTTTCTATTTCTTTATGAACTCGTCATCCTCCCACTTCTGGTTGCGAGTTAGAGGAAAGATTTGAGTTAGCCATCTGAGCTTTTTCTCCAGCTGGCTGCTGCCTCAGTGTCAAAACCTCTGCCTGTGGCTATTAGGCCACTTCAGCGACGGAGGTATCTCTGCTGTGCTCTCTGGCCCTTTGAATGCACGCCTGGCTCAGCACTTTGACTGCATCGGCAAGCCTTTTTATCGTACTCTCAAGCACCTCCCGATATTGGTGCAGGGTTCACACACTGTCCGCTTCCGGGGAGGGCGGAGGAGGTATTCGCCAAGATCAAATATTCTTCCTCAGGTACGTTTCATCATCCTTTGTTGTGACCACCTGGTGGATTGACAGCACTTGAACTCTCAGTTGCTCTCCCTCTTGCCATTGTGAAAGATACGCAAGCGGTCTGGCCCCACCAGGCATGCCAAAATGTTGAAGGTCGATTTTGGTAATCGGTCAATGGGGGGTTCAAGGAATCAAATTGCTGGTCTACTACTTGATGTATAATAACTTGAAGAAAGATTCAAGGAGAGAGAGGAGAAAACAAAAAGGAATTTTATCATGGTTCGGCCAAAGTCTGTATAACCCCTACGTCCATGGTAAGTGTGATTCTCTTTTCTCAATATTTCTGATTACAATGGTGAATACAAGAGGAAATCTCAGCAGAGCTTCTGCATCACTCTCTTCTTTTTCTTTTTTCTTGGTCTCTCTCTTTTGTGACTATCCCGTCCCATTTATATATGTGGGAGGGTTACAAATTATAATTTATTCATATAGGACTATGATTACATCTGTACT